>JANZYN010000046.1:0-187739 GCA_025583755.1 Cordyceps tenuipes
CCCCCCCCCCCCCCCCCCCCCCCCCCCCCCCCCCCCCCCCCCCCCCCCCCCCCCCCCCCCCCCCCCCCCCCCCCCCCCCCCCCCCCCCCCCCCCCCGAGACGGACATTGACAACTTCTAGACAACTAGCAACAGGCCTGATCATCAGAACAATAAATGACAAGTAGGACACAATTTGTTTTGGAGAACTGTACATGATTAATGGCTTGTTTCGTTGTATGATCGGAAACCAAGAATCAACTTTCACTTCCCAAGTACACTCTCTCGCGGTGTCTCTTACTGGCTCGCTCACGAGGTGGCTGGCTGGTACCTGTAGCCAAGTTTAAATAGCACTCCCTAATTGTGAAACCTTGGTCAAAATGCATGTGACGATAAATATAGAAGGCTCCTATCTAGTGAAAATACTGGAATTAAAATAGTATCAGAAATAATACCGTGCTAAAACGTGTATTATTAAGTAACCCACCCCCGCACGCGTTTGCAGTCGTCTCATGCTGCAGCGATGATATGCCGCTGTGCCGAGTTTGAATCTACCCCCCGTCCCTCCAATCAGCAATTTGTCCATCCATCCATCGCCAAATGCGTTTTATATTCTGTCGAAAAGATGCGGACATGGCATACACACCCCTCTCTCGGCATTATTATTCCTCGATCCCTAGCCGTCTCATCAGCGTCGCGTATGCTTGCTGCCATCGGGGACTTGGCTCTACTGGAAAGCCGGCGTTAAACATGGATAAAAGCGCCGTCCTCATGATGTTTGTATCGGTTGTTGACTCGAAGAATTTCTTTTCATTGATCAAGTACAAATAACAGGAGAGGAAAAAGGCAGAAGTAATGTACAAACCAAAATCAAGTGTGTCGACGGTCTTGGTCAGCCATGTTGAACAGCAGCAGTTGTCCACGACAACAGGCTCGACGGCCATCACGGACCTCCCAGACCTCCGTGGCCAATCGCTCTACCAACGGAAATGCACGGTCCTTGGCCGTGCCATCGATGCGTACGGCATGGGACGGTACCAGTGGTCCGTGTGGGCGCTCTGCGGCTGCGGCAACTTTATCGACAGTCTCTGGGGACAGGCGTTTCCCCTCGTCTTGAGCCCGCTGCAGCAGGAGCTGGGTTTTAGCAACGGCCAGTCGGGCCGCATCGCGACGAGCTTCAATGCCGGGCTGACGGTCGGTACAATTTTCTGGGGTTTCATGGCAGACATTGTCGGTGCGTCTGCCCCCTCCTCCCCAACAGGCCGCGCTGTTGGGCTTTCAACATGACCTTGGCCTTTGTCTCCAGCCGTCCAAGTCCCACGCGTTGCATACAGCTAATCAAGTGAACAAACAAGGCCGCCGTTGGGTTTTCAACATCACCTGCCTGGTCTCAGCCGTCTTTGGCCTCTGCCTCGGCGCCACAACGAGCTACAGCTCATTTCTCGTCCTCACAGCCTTTGTCGGCTTCGGCGTCGGCGGCAACTTGCCCGTCGACGCCGCAATCTTTCTTGAGTTTGTCCCGCGCGACCGCCGCTTCCTGCTCGTGTGCCTTTCCGTCTTCCAGCCGCTCGGCTTCATCGTGTCCAGCGCCATCGCCTCCGCCTTCATCCCCACCTACTCGTGCACGCCCAACTTTTCCGAGCCGAACCCCCTCCCCGCATGCGGCGACGTCGCCCAAGGCATCCGCTGCTGCGCGAGGGATAGCAACCGGGGCTGGCGCTACGTCGTCTTCACCAGCGGCGCGCTGTCCCTGGTTGTGTTTGTGCTTCGCTTCCTGGTCTTCAAGTTCAAGGAGACGCCCCAGTTTCTGGTGCACGCGGGCCGCGACGACGAGGCCATCGCCACGATGCGTCACATCACGGGCGGCAAGGATAGCAAGTGCGACGTCACGGCCGAGGTGTTCGAGACCATCGAGCGTGAGTACGAGGTGGAAGTCCTCAGCTCCGGCCAGCGGAGCTCGGGCTCCAGCACCTCGTCCAAGGAGCCCGGCAAGCGCCGTGGCGGCGCCGTCGCCAAGCTGGCCAGGATTCTGGCTCCCTACAAGGTCTTCTTCGGTACCTGGGGCATGGCCCGGCTGACCATCCTCGTCTGGCTCACCTACATCTTGGACTTTATCGGCTTCACCATCGCGAGCTTCTACCTGCCGCGAATCGTCGCCCTCAAGAACGGCGAGGACCATGCGAGCCTGCGCACCACCTATGCCGCCTTCATCTACACCGCCGCCCCCGGCATCCTCGGCGTGATCGTCGGCGGGCTCATGTACCGCATACCGGCGTTCGGCCGCCGGTGGACCATGGTCCTCTCGGCGGGCCTCACCGGCGCGTCCATCTTCCTCCTCGCCACGGCCGACTCCGTCGCCAAGCGCGAGGGCCTGTTCACGCTCCAGTTCTTCTTCCAGTCCATGTTTGATGCGGTGCTGTACGGATGGACGCCCGAGGCGTTCCCCGCGCCGGTGCGCGGTGCAGCGAACGGCGCCGCGGGGTTCTGGGGCGGCCTGTTTGGCCTCCTCAGCCCGCTGGCCGCGGAGATCCTGTACGGACGGGCACAGGGCGGCGGTGACGTCAATACGGTGCTGTACCTGGCTGGTGGTATCACGCTCGGCTGTGTGCTGACCACGGCCCTTCTGCCGACAAAGTTGATGGTGTCGGGGGACGAGACTCAGAGCTGATGATAATTGGAGCGTAAAGTAAAAGGGTGTTTGACAGCAGCATGCGGTCACTATTGTTTGGCATAGTAGCTATGTCCTGGCGATTGTTTCTTTTTATTTCGGCGAATTGGGATGGTAAATCGAGCTTTGAATGGCATGTATAAAAGTTGGGCTACGTCCCACACGTGCTTGTTTGTCACTTTGACACAATATTATATCTCTGATCAACCAGAAGCTCTCGACATGTGATATGCCAAAGGGAAGACCCAGGTACTTGTGTTATAATACTCGTGTATTCTCACTAACGTGACGGCTGGATCGGGCACGCCGTCCCGCGAGCCTGAATTTTTGGCTGCGGCCGTGTCCCGCTCTACTATTCAAGCTTCCCTCTCGTGCCTTCTCATTTGTGCAACCAGCGTCGAGCCAGCGCATCCAGTGGTGGCCACATCCCGGCTTCCCCGAGTTTGGGCTAGTTCCATGCGGCGAGCTGCACCGTCGGCTATCTGTCCAAGGCGCTGGTCAGGTCAGCCAAGCAGGTCGTCCGTTAGACAACACCCACATAGTAAAGTTTTGGTTTCGTCTCTCGATTTTCACTTCTGCATCTCTTGGAAGGCAGTTCTCGAGCTTGAAGATGCAACAGAGTCTGCGCCAGCATCGGAATCCTCGAAACGACCGCCATCCACCATCCGGCTCACAATTCGTCGCAAGTTTTGTGTCGGACGACAATTGCGACCACGGCTCCTAGACCACTCACTAGGTAGACCCATATCCGTCCGATACAGCATTCCGGCGCCCCATTTTCTCTGGTTTGAAGGCTTTTTCGATACAATGGCCAGCGAAACCGAGAAGTCGGAGGGCGAGGCCGACTACACGCTTCACTACTTTACCTTTTCACTATATTCCCTTATGGTGCGGTTCGCGCTCCGATTAGGCAGAAAGCTGAACGCTGAGACTGCACCACATGTGCGGCTGAGATTCGTCAACCTCCAGACACAGGAGAACTTGGGCGAGGAATATTTGACCACGGTCAACTCAAAAGGACAGGTACGTCGATGATGTAGCGGAAAGGTGTGTTGAGTGAGGGCGACATGAGACGACGAGAGCATGTAGAAATAATATTGACCCTCGACTGCCCAAAATAGGTGCCGTGTCTGACCTCGGCCTTGCTTCCTTCGGGATTGAGTGACAGTCGAGATATCGCAAAGTGGTTATGCGAGAAGCAACCCGAGCTGGTTCCTACATCCCACAAGGAAGCAATTGACGAGCTGATGGACAAGCTGTATAGCTTTCATCTCAAGGCGCTCAACATACCTCCGGAAGCGGCGGCGAATGGTATTCCCAACGTTGCGGCTGCCATGCTGGAGAGTTCTAGCATTTCAGAGAAGCACCGGCGTGCACTGGAGATCAAGTCTATCTTGTAGGTGACCCGGCTTGCACCGAAGCTTGTAAACGTAACAGCAAGCTGACGTCCCGACAGTCACGACACGCTGCATAGCAGGACGATAGAGCCGGCACACATTACGCAAGTCGAGAACCATGTGTCTGAACTCATGGCGCAACTGGCCGATATAATTGAGAAGCATAGAGTTGATGGCTCACGATGGATTTTCGGGCAGCAGCCGACGATCCTTGATGCGTATGCGTCGGCGCTTATGATCCGACTACTGGACAATGAGCGGCTGGAGCTTCTCCCGCCTACAGTTCAGGCGTACGCGAAGGCGGTGCAGGCGTCGGAAGAGTGGCATCAAGTAACGCATGGCCGGCCGACGGTGTACCAAGCATCGATTGGCGTCGTGGCTGATCTCGATCCCAAGTAAGAGGCGGAGAATATTGGGTAGCTAGAGAGGAAGACGGCCTGGCCGACGGATCGCATACTAGATGAAAATTGCGGTGGTTGAAGGGAGGTTTGGTAATATAGAGTATTCAAAGAAAATTATTCGGCCATAGTGGGCTAATACGTTACTCAAGTTCGATGGTGATCAAACGCGGTATGTTGGGATACTGGCTTGTTTGTAGGTAGTTGGTTGCGGTTTTGCTAAGCAAGAGTAGACAAGCTGCATAGGACAGACTTGTCGGGTAATGTTCTGCGTATCGCGGCAAATGAAACGACGGATGATTAAAGTGAAGACGGCAGATGAATCACTATTGTAGTGGTTCTGGTGATGAGCGATGGTTATCGTGATGCTGATATGGGTGATGGATGGATGGTATGCTGGTGTGGTTGTGTGGAAGAGATGCTACCTTGGAGCTACACCTGGTTAGGCAGGTCTGGGGCATTATTAGGGTCTGGGCTGGGGCTGGGCCCGCTGGCTGGCAGCCAAGTGCGAAGCAGCGAATCCTCTGGCGTCCCCTGGTTATCAGTGGCTATCCGTGGCTTGCACCATGCCCAAAAGCCAACTGCGTGGCGCCTTCCAGCGAGTCACGACTCACGACAGAGTTGGTGTGGCTACCCTCCGTGGTATTATCAGGGGGCTGGCTTATTAGTACATCAGACTAGGTACTTGCTTGGTGTGCTGGACCACCCGGACTCTCCTGTTTCCCGGGGTATTCCATCCCCAGAGCCCCCTCTTCTTCAGCCCTTTCTTCTTCAGCTCCCCTCTCCTTCCACTCACAAGAACCTTTCTCCCTCATCTTGTCCACGGCGACAGCGCGACGACGGAATCCTTTTCAATCCTGTCGCTGCTAATATCGATCTTTGCGGGAAACGCCCGGATGTGACTGACTACTTTTTCTACTCCTCAGGGTCGGGTTTCCCATCTCACGCTTCAAACGGAGACTTTTCTTGGTTGACGCAGCCGTTGGCCCACACCTGTCCTCGTTCCCCGCCATCGCTATCAGCACACTAGCAATAGTTAGCCTGCAGGCAGGAAGGAGTATTAACAGGCACCCAGTTCACTGAGTTTCCAGGCTTCCAGTAGGTACTTATCCTCCTAAGTCGCCATCACTTTTCCTCCTCTGATGGCAGACTGATCAACCAACCCAGCGCAGAAAGTCACGCAGTCGTTGTCAGGGTTTGCGCGACGACACCCTCGCAGCAAGCCCCCTTCAGACACATCACAGCCTTGCGCGATTCCTACCGCCGCCGCCGCCGCCGCCGTCATGGTGCCCAAACTCTTTCGCAACCGGCACGAGGCCGAGGACATCACCCCCATCCCGGCCTACGCTGCTGACCTCGACGTCGCCGGCATGGAGCAGCTCAAGCACCTTCACGAGTTCGAAAAGATGCACAAGTTTGACCCCAACTTCCCTATCGACGAGCTCAACGAACTTGACGCTGCCATCGCCACCTGCAACGCCGAAAAGGGCATCGAGATCGAGCATGCCCTCATGGAGGACAACAGCCCCTACCCCGAGGTCCGCGCCGTCGTCCGCAACTACGACGTCGATGTCCCCGCCAACACCATCCGTGCCTGGGTCATTGGTCTCTTCCTTTGCACAATCGGCTCCGGCATCAACCTGATCTTTTCGCTCCGAGATCCCACCATCACCATCAACACTTATGTCATCCAGCTCATCGCTTACCCGCTCGGCCTCGGCTGGGATCTCATCATGCCTGATCGCGTCTGGAATGTCTTTGGCCTCAAGTTTAACCTACGACCTGGCAAGTTCAATTTCAAGGAGCACGTCGTCATTGTTGCCATGTCCAATGTACGTATGCCAAAGCTGTCTTGTCATCCTCCCACCCGCCCCGAGTGCTAATTGTCAACTAGGCTTCATATGCGGGCGGCGTCCTCTATGCTACTGATGTAATACTAACACAACGCATCTTCTACAAGCAAACCTTCAGCTACGCCTTCCAGATGCTCTTCGGCATCACCACCCTTTGCACCGGTTATGGCCTGGCCGGTCTTGCCCGTCGATTCCTCGTCTGGCCCGCAGCCATGGTGTGGCCTGCAGATCTTGTCAACTGTGCTTTGTTCTACAGTCTTCATGATCACTCTTCCTCCGACCCGTCAAAGACGAATGGCTGGTCCATCGGCCGCTACCGCCTGTTCCTCATTGTTGGTACCGGTGCCTTTGTCTGGTACTGGCTCCCCGGCTGGATCTTTCAAGGGCTCTCCTACTTTACATGGATTTGCTGGATCGCTCCCAACAATGTCGTCGTCAACAAGCTATTCGGTGCTGCCCACGGTTATGGCCTCATGCCTATCACCTTCGACTGGACCGTCATCAGCGGCTACGTCGGATCGCCCCTCATCCCGCCTTTCCATGCCATTGCCAACGTCATTCTAGGTGTATTGGGCATCTTTGTCTTTCTCTCCTGCGGTATCCATTTCGGTGGAACTTGGTTCTCCAACTACCTTCCTGTGCAGTCGGGCGAATCTTACGATAACATGGGCAACGTCTACAATGTCTCGCGAATCCTCGACGCCAACCACAAGTTCAACGAGACTGCTTACCACGAGTACTCCCCGCTCTTCCTCCCCACCCAGTTTGCGCTCGCATACGGTACCTCCTTCGCCGCCGTTTCTGCTGTCCTAATTCATGTTGCCCTGTACCACGGAAGGGAGATTTGGGACCAGTTCAAGATGGCGCGGCATCAGGAAGACGATGTTCACATGCGCCTTATGAAAAAGTACCGCGATGCCGAAGACTGGTGGTATGCTCTTCTTCTCGTCGCCATGATGGGCATCTCCTTTGGAGTTGTCGCCGGTTGGGACACTGGTTTCCCCGCCTGGGCCTATGTCGTATGTATTCTTCTCCCCGTCGTTTGGCTCATCCCTATTGGACTCGTCCAAGCCATCACCAACATGCAACTTGGCCTGAATGTCTTGACCGAGTTCATCATTGGCTATATGGTGCCGGGACGTCCACTCGCCATGATGATGTTCAAGAACTACGGCTACATCTCCATGTCCCAGGCTCTCTACTTTGCCCAGGACCTTAAGCTCGGCCATTACATGAAGGTTCCGCCCAGAGTCATGTTTGCCTCGCAACTGATTGCCTCCGTTTGGTCTGCTGTTGTACAGATTTTACTCTTAAACTGGGCACTCGACAGCATTCCGGATGTCTGCACTCGTGACCAGAAGGACAGATTCACTTGCCCTGGCGGCCGTGTCTTTTACACCGCATCGGTTGTCTGGGGAGCTATTGGTCCTGCCCGTATCTTCAGCAGTGGCGCCATTTACTCGGGTCTGCAGTGGTTCTGGCTGGTCGGCGCCATCGCGCCCATTATTACCTGGCTATTTGCTCGCCGCTGGCCTAAGTCCATCCTGCGGTACATCAGCACTCCCCTCATCTTTGGTGGTGCCGGCCAGATTCCTCCCGCAACAGTCTACATCTACCTCTGCTGGGCCATTGTCGGTACTGTCTTCAACTTCTTCATCAGACGCCGTTACACGGGCTGGTGGCTTCAGTACAACTACATCACGTCGGCTGCGCTCGACTGCGGTCTCATTTTTTGCACCCTCGTCGTATTCTTCACGCTGTATTTGACCAAGTCGGTCGCGCCGCAATGGTGGGGCAATGTTGGCGCGCTGGACAACCTTGATCACTCTGGCGCAGCGATTGCCATGCATGTGGCCCCTGGAGAAACATTTGGCCCCAGTAGCTGGCGCTGAAGCAGGCTCTTCTTTTGAAGTATATTGAGAGACCTATGATGGAATGTTGCATATGATGGAAGAAAATGTTTATATCAAACAGTCATTTGCTTGGGAACAGCCATGATGGAGTATAGGTGTTTGGTTATTTTATTTTTGTATAGTTTTTGGGATACCTAACTTACATTTGCAATCAGTATTCTCAATACCTCATAAAGAAGCACGGTTCTGCTGTTATCATCGCCTAAATATCGTTGCGGACCGAACGGTTAGACACTTTGACTGGTCAATGGCGCAAATCCCCAATTCCCAATTTGGTCTAGCTTGTTCACACATCCAGAGGGTAAGATCACGTGTGCTGTGAGTCTGGCCGACGTTAGGGCTCACCCACGCGAAGGCTGACACAATTTCCCTGCCTTCTTGTGGGCAAAGAACCCCACTCTGTTTCCACCCGCCCGTCCACCAGCGAAAAAAGCCCTTCTCGCTTGCCAGTCGCCCTCAGCCTGCTCGACCCAAATTTGCAGTTCGTTTTCATCATCCCACTACGACCACAGCAACACCGACAAGATGAGTACGTTTTCTGTCACTTGCCTGCGATTGCTCCGTGATGCATTTGACCTAGAGAATGGATCGACGAGAGACGCTTTTTCCCTCAATACTGCATGACCGCTTCATCATCTCGATTACGCAACATCCTACTCAACATCCAGCATTGGAGGAGTCTGGGAAGCTGCCCAAGGATTGACAACGTTCTGGTTTAAGGTCGACGGGCAAGGAGAAGGAAGCAAGATCGACAATGGAAGTACGATGACAGACAAAGGACCGAGAGCCGACCCCTCGATTACATGCATATTGGATGGAACTGCAGCTCTCGTCGAATCTTCTCTCTATAATGTCACTGTGCACTCGGACGCTTCGGGGCGCATTATGTTGTTGCTGCAGAGACTGACCGTTTTTCATAGCCAAGGGAACCTCCAGTTTTGGTAAACGCCACAACAAGTCGCACGTTCTGTGCCGACGCTGCGGTTAGTTTTCCCCTGTGCATTTGCGCTGGCTTGGACCAGACAGACGGAATCGGCACCTATCGCGGACGTGCATCAATCATAAACTCTGCTTCTGCCTTCAAAACACCGAGTCTCTCGCCTGCCCAACCCGTTAAATAGCAAGACCAGCATGTGCATCTGCGCTCTGTCGCTACTCTGGTGTATTTGAAAATGAGGCATTGGAAGGGATACGAGAGAGCCACCTCGCAGGAGAACGATGATACTGGCGACCGCCGCGGAACCGAGTTATGAAACGTCTCAATCAGCCAGCACGTGCTTTTCTTGCAACGGGAACCATACGCTGACATGCTCTTATTTAGGCCGCCGCTCTCTTTCCGCCCAGAAGAAAGAGTGCGCTGCCTGCGGTTACCCCAGCGCCAAGATCCGCAAGTGTACGTCTTCATCATGACCTCCCCGCTCAAACTCAAACCCCCACAAGCTTCGGCGGCGAGATGGCACAAGAAACATCGCTAACATTTTGTCTCTCAGACAACTGGAGCGAGAAGGCCAAGCGCAGAAAGACCGTTGGCACTGGCCGCACGCGCTACCTCAAAGATGTGTCCCGGCGCTTCAAGAACGGCTTCCAGACCGGCCAGCCCCGCGGCGCCCGCGGTCCTACCACCAAGGAGTAAAGGAAGCCATTCCTTGTTTTGACTTCTCGCGGACCATGACAGCAACAAGCATAGCAAAAAAAGCCGATGAAACTTCGACGAAATTGGGGGAAAACCGAGAAGATACTCTTTCACGACCTTGTGTTTGTTTTTTTGCTATTTTGTGACAGATTGCGTTGGCATGGACACTTTTGGGAGGGGAGAGGGGGTTGTTCTACACAGGAGCACTCTCGATTCATCAATGGCCTATGGGGTTTTCTATTTTCCCTTTTTTTCCTGTATGTTGATTTCTCGGAGTATAAAAAAAGACCAAACAACAAAACCAAAATTGTGATGCTACGTTCCAAGCCAGACTCAGTGTGAGTCTCGTACCTGTTCTGTTAAATCAATGTCGTGGCCTTGCGACATGACGAAGGGAGAGGCTCTCGGACCGTTGGTTGCTGGATAGGAGAAGAGATTCACACAAAGTTGCTGCTTGCTGATTCACAAAGCCATTGTCATCGCGTGGCTCACACGCCCTTTCTATCCTTTGCTTTCTATATGCCTAATGCCGACTGGATGCATCTACCTCAACAGGGTTCCATGTACTTGGTTTGCCTTTCCCCAATGATTTTCCACGTTATCCGCCCTCTCCCTCTTTAAATGGCCTGTTTTCTCCCGGTCTGAGAAAAAAACCCCTACAGAAATTCGCTCATGCCTCCCAGAAAAGAAATACACATACCCTACCCATCTCGGTTCACGCACCCCTCTCAAAGACGCGCACGCCGCCGTCGCCCGAGACGTGGTACAGCAGCTCCTGCGCGGCCCCGACGCGCAGCACGCCGCTGACGTCCGCCGCGGCGCCCGTGTCCAGCCGCCGCAGGGAGACCACCTGGTCCGCCGCGTGCGCCTGCCCGAGCACCAGCGCCGCCTGCTCCCTCTCCAAGCCCGTCGTCGCAGCCTGGTGGTGGTGGTGGTGGTGGTGTCGTCGCACAGCGGCCCGCATGAGGGGCTCGTCGGCGGACAGCGTGATGAGCGTCGAGTATACATTCTGCATTCCGCCAAGTCTGTTAGAAACGGGGGCCGGGAGAGGGGCACAAATTGTAGTGGAGCTCCAGGGTGACAATATAAAAGTAAACTGGCATGAGGGCAGAGCGAGAGAGTGTTCAAGGAAGAAAACGCACCTCACGTAGCCGCATCATGAGACTCTCCGCCTCCGGGGCGCTGATACCTGTCGTCGCGACAAGCGCATCCAGCCCGTCTACGAGCAGCACCTTCCTCCGCCGAGGGGAGAGCCGCGCCGCCGCATCGTCCACCCTCTTCCTGACACCATCCGTCGTCGTTACCTCGCCGCCCACGCCCGTCAACCCATCAACGAAACTGAAGCGCCCGCTCCCACCAAGGGTCTCCAGATCCATGCCCTGCGAAAGGGGGGATGTCGAGTTAGCGAGGAGAGATCTGAACTTGACAAGCTCTCATGCAAACAAGGAGGAGACCTACCAACTTTGCGCACCCATCTACCCAGAACCTCTGATCCCGCAAAAAGCTCACGAGAACCACCCCCGCCTGCTCGCTCCCCTCCGTTCCCTTGTCGTCCTTGACGCCGCGCCCGGCACCTCCGAGCACGGCGTAGAGGTACCTCAGCACCAGCCAGTTGGCGCTCGCGCCCTGCACCCAAGTGATGACTGTGAGGGAGCCCTCGCCGTGCGTCAGTGGCCCAGACGCTACGTACGGCGCCAACAGGGCCGGGATCCGGGACGAGGACGAAGATGGCATCTCTGATGCTGCTGGCCGCCGTGGTGGCTGTGATGGTGAAGGCATGATCGGAGGAGTACAGGGAAAGAAAGAGTAGCTGTTGTGGCGGCACGTTCTCGTAAAACATGTATACTGGAGATACCTTGGCCTTGTAAGTCGTCGAGTTTGTCGCCATGCAAAACGGTCGACTGCGGTGGGGGCGGGGACGGTACGGCTCGCACTGTCTACACTGTCAGTAACTGGTGGGAGAGATACTGTTAACTAGCAATTTCCAACTTGCATCTGCATTCTCACTAAGCATACAGGTTTTTATTTTAGAATCTTTGATATTCACAAGTCTAGGTCTAGGTAGAACTATGCTAGAGTAAACCAACCACAATACCCAATGCAAAACAATACCAGGCCAAAAATCAACCGTAACCCAGAATGCAGATCGCCATCAAAGACTATGCATAGCCCAATGATTTGAGCACGATATCAAAATTTCTCCATAAAGTTCTTCCGGACCGTCCACATACGCAGTCGCTTTCCGTAAATGAAGAGGGGAATGGTAAAAAGCAGGAGTATCAACTGAATGATACCAATCCAGATATACACCATCTTCGGACCGTCGTCGGCCAACCAATGGCTAACGAAAAGACTGAACACCAACCCATGCAAAACGTTCTTGGAAAAATTGAGAGTAACAAGAGCCTCTCCGGCGTATTGGCGATAGCTATCAACGCAAAATGTAATCGACGTTGTTGAGCCGAGGGAGCAGCCAAAAGACACAATGCCAAAGAACAGAGTCGGGACGATCCAGTGATCGTTTATTTGCGCCGACCACCCAAAGCCCATCAATCCTATACAGGTCGTAACGAGGATGGGGATAGCCATGACTAGTCGGAATTCTGGCTCATAGAGTCCGCCATTGCGGCGTGCCATGGCCTTGACAATGATATCACTGATCTTTCCAGCCACACCTGTTCCAAGAATACCTCCCACAAATGGAGAAATATAAACAAGACCTGTTTGTAGAGCATCAAAGTTGTACGTCTCCGGGTTGCGATAGATGATGGCCATGGTTTCCGATATGACAATCAGCCAACCGATGGAGCATGCGTAAACAACAGAGGACCATAGGACAGCTGGGTAAGCGAAAAGTACAAAGGGCCTGAGAAGCACTTTGTGCCACTTGTCGCCGTTCAGACGTCCGTGATATGGTTTGAGCTGCTGGGTGAATGATTGAGCGGGCTGTTGACGCAGATTATGCGTGTATTGGCGAATCTTTGGAGGAGAGGAGAGATCTGCAGCCGTGATGGCGTCTCTGTCGTATGCATTTTTCGCAGAAAGATAGTCATTGCCAGTCGAAGTGCCAATACTACTTCGAACATCCGGGGTTTGCAAGTGGCTTGAATCTTGCAGGTGTTGATGGCCCATGCTTGGTAAGGCCGCCGAGCCAGCCATAGGCCCGTCAGTAGCAGATTTCGAAGCAGCTGCTGCCTGCTGAGGCTTAGAGACGGTGATTGATGGCTGCGAGTCTTGCTGCCCTCTCATTGAGTTGTCACCATCCACCTGCTTCTCCAGATTAGACGCTTCAGAAAACCCCACATGGAGATCCTTGTGATGAAGCGGCGATGAGCCATCAATTGAGCATTTTTCGACACATTGCTCCGTCTCCGGCGCAAATCCGACATGGAGAGTGTGGTGACGGTCTTCGGCTCCAGGGGAATGGGGCCGCTCAGATGATGCTGCAGGCGCGGGCATGGGTGTCTTATGTGCGCCATATCGTGAAGAAAGACGACGAAAGATGCTTGGTCGACTAGACGGTTTTCTCGTCGGGGTGCGATCCCAGAAGGTCTCGGGAACAAAGAGGAAGAGCAAAACACCAGCAAGTCCTACAATCATGGCCATGATCCTATGAATTGGTGAGCTACGATCCATTGTTAGATTGGGGAAATACGTACCAGAACACCCATCGCCAGCCAAGCCGACCTATAACAGCGGCGCTGACGAGCGGTACCAAATTTTTACCACCAAGAAGCAGCAGTGTGTATATTCCGATACGAAATGCGCGCTCGTGGAGAAAGAAAATCTCAGCAATGGTTGCGGAGGGCAAGCACTCGACGGGACTGACTGCGATACCTTGGAAAACTCGGGCCGCAATGAGGGAGGAGAAGGATGGAGACCATCCGGCCCATAGTGAAGTCCCAATGAATAGAACGGAACTAGCGAGATACACGGGACGTTTTCCGAAGAGGATGGCAGTTGGGGATGCAAAAACTGAGCCGACACCCAGACCCATCATGTAGAGGCCAGTGGTGAGAGCCACGGTTTCGACTTCAACGTTGTATGCGTGCGCGACATCGGTGAATCCGGCAGCAATGAGAGGAGTGACACCGCCGCCAAGCATGCAGTAGAAGCCAAGAGATAGAAGCGCGGTATCTCGTCGCCAAGATGGCCAGTTGAGAGGGTCATTTGCAGAATCTTCAGGTTGAGGATCCAGGATGATCTCGCCATCCTCGGTTGTCTTCTTCCTTTCGTCTAGGTTCGGAGCAGAGCTTTTGCCGGGAGTTCCAGGCATAGGGCGAGAGCCCCCGGGTGTCATGGGCATTTCAACCGGGAAGCCAGTAGGAATGGAAGAGTGCGAGTTGCGAGCATTGATGTTGCGCAAGCCAAGAGGCTCATTACGGTGAGCGGCAAGTAGCAGAACAGATCCTGGCAGAAGCCATGTCAGTAGACGCTCCAAGGGAAATCGGTGATGACCGCTTTCGAGAACGAATTCGACATCTATCTTACCTGGAACTTCGACAGTTTCGGGGTCATTGAGAACACCCATGCTCCATTTTGGAGCGGCTGACCGGCCATCCTCATGGTCTGAATCATTGGGAGCAGAACGTCTGGCGAAGAGACGACCCAAGCCCCAGCGGCCCTTGGGGGCCGGGGGCTTTGCGTCATCCATAGAGAGGCCTGATGAAGACATGAGCGACGTTTTGAGGTAGATGAGCGGAGAAAGAGAAGGATATGCAGTAAAATGGGCTGGAAAGGCACTATTGCGCCAAGGGAGAGGATTTGGAGGTTGTTGTTCCGGAAGAGTGCGACGTCAAGGCCGGAGGGGGCAGGGAGATATAAATACGACTCGCTTGTTCAACTAGGACAAAGCGCGAGGGGTTGAGGGAAGAACAAAGATACAGGTATGAGATATATGGCGTAGGAAGGAGACTGGGAACGAACGGAGGATGCCGATAGAGGTGAAGTGAGGCGTTAGATAGGCTGATGGACATTCAAAGAGAAAGAGATTAAGAAGAATAGGGACGCACAAGAGTAGGATACTTGGGTAGGTCGTCAGGCTAGGAGCTAAGCTTTAGAGTCCGGATGGAGACCGGACTAGCGGCAGGCGTGGCCGAGATGCTGCACGATGAAAGTCAATAGCGGTAAAGTTTGTAGTTGCGAAGAAGGAAAGGAGGAGGAGAGGAGAGGCTAGTTGTGGCTAGCTAGAGAGGGTTATGTGCAAGGTAAAGACAGGCGGTTGAGCAAGTAGGTGAAGCGGAAGAGGCCAAGATTATTAGAGGATGGCCAGACATATAAAGAGGGGTCCAGAGCGAAGATAGGACAGGGTTGAATAGAATCAAGGAGGTTGAGACTGGGGATTCAAAAACGCAACGTACGTCAAGGAGGGGCGCGAGACCGTGAGGGATGCCGGTTGAACGTGATGAGTAGAGGGGTTTTTAATGAATAGAGTTGCCATGGATGAAACCGAAAAGGAGCGTGAATGACGGAGACATGGGATAGATAGATGGGTGGATGGATGATGTCTGTGTATGTGGAGGGAGAGAGGAGGAGCAGGGGAGCAAAGAGAAGGCCATCAAGTCAGTCGTCAAGTGTGGAGGGTGGATGGTGGATCGAGGAGGAGGCGTAGATGTGGCGGCATGGCCAATTGGAGGGAGGAGAAGGGAGCGAGCGGCGGGTCAGCGGTACCTTATCTCTTGAAATCATTCATGGCTGCATCTGATGTATTATCGTTGCATTTGTTTAAATTTTCAAACTCGCAAGATTGATGGCCGTTTGCAAGAGTCGAGATTCGGTGGTGGCGCTTGCATCTATACAGCTCGCGGTATCTGCATAAGAATCCCCGAACTACCTATATGATCCGTATTAGGTAAGCAGCCTCTAGCCCAACATTGGCTAATAATTTCCATTTGCCTTTGTTTGCATACCGAGTCATCCATTTGTTTTGCGAATCCCGTACAGCACCAATCAAATCAGTCTGCTCCCTCACACTTTCTGCAAGCCCCATTCTCGCCTCGACCCTTGTCTCAATCCTCCCCGCCCTCCCATCACTGCCCAGCCTCAAAGCACAACGCCCACCTAACCGCTAGAACTTGCCTCCACTAGGCGCCAATCCGCTCGCATCACGAGTACCACGCTCGAGGCACACCGTCCCCAGCAACCCCTGCCTCGCCCTGTCCGCTTCCCTCGTCTACATACTACTGGTCCTGCTGCCAGCGCCGTATTCAGTCTTCTGACGCTGCCCAACCTTGTCCAGGCTCCGCGTGGTCAGCTCGACTCACCCCGCGCCGCCTTGGCTTCGTGCCGCCGCCGCAGCCGCAGCAGCCACCACCGATGGCATGATGCCACTTACTGCCTTGGCATATCGCTCACGCCAACCAATATAAACAATCTCTCTCTCGTACAAGCTCCTCGGCGCGCCATGTCATGGGGAACCTCGTTGCCTACATCATCACGCACCGCTGTGGCGCGCTAGCCCGCACTAAATTCTGGGCTATCCGACCGCCAACCATTCATAAATTCCTCCCCGGTAACTATCGTCATTGTACACGGCTTGACCGCTTCTGCATTACCTGGCTACTGAACACTATCCAGTTGCGCGCCTAACTTATACACCGTCGTGTCGCCTTCGCCGAGCTGCATCGTCAAGAGTTCCCAACAACTCAATCAACCGTAAAATCCCATCGTGTTTCGGGTTCATATCCATATACCAATTAACAGAAATCACCCAAAAATCGCTTCCATACAATTGTCATTCTACAGGTTCTGTCAAAATATCGTTACGTGGCAGCCCTACAAGAAAGCGCTATCTCATAATCACAGCAAGCATAAGAAAGAATATTGGATACTAATAAGCCCACGTTGACTTGTCGCCGTCATACAAGCTCTACTCCACAGTGACCCTACCCGGTAGATGAGCAACCAATCGTGAACCGGACGCCATGCTGCTCATGAACCGTCATCATGCGATAACTGCGGTCGCTATGAATGCTAAATGCGACGGCTGGTCCCGAAAAAGCTTTGAGACATGCTATCGTAAGCTGCCGCATTATATAGCACATGAGTCGGGGCGAAAATCTCGAACAAGCTCATTTGGCGAGGTCTGACCATGTCTACGTTTCCTGACCGTTTCTCCAACCACCTATTGGTTTGCTCTGTGTAGACGACTTTGACGGAACTGACGACGCCATTTGCTAGCCCTGGAAGCTTCTTGTCCCAGTAAGTCTATCTGAATCCAGCCCCGGGAAGGGACACATCGCGTCGAAGACGGGTGGATTTCATATCTCTTGGATTTCTCTGCTCTACCTAGCCATATTTGCACAGAATTGGCCCTGGCCAAGGGCTGCTCAACATTCACGCGCTCTTCACCACCTTGTCGTCATCAAACTCTATGTCTATAATACCATCAGTCTTGATGGCCTTGACGACCATGCCCTTGAAATCAATCGGTAATCGTCGCTTCAACTCGTCCGTGCACAGGTTCAGAAGCTTGATGCCCTGTCCAAGATTGATGTCGGGATGGTGATGCTTGTCGAGGATCGAGAGGCAGTAGTACCTGTTTAGGTCCATCGTTAGCCGTTGACCATCCATTGTGCAGATCGTCGGCAAGCAGATAGCAGGCCAGAGCGCTACCCGGTGCCTCTTGTTGCTGCCCGTCGGATATGACTTACTGTGCGTAGCCGTGTGCGGCATAGGGAACCTCGGCCATCGATGCGAGATAGTCCATCCAGTACAGGGACGGCTTGCCCGTGATGGGATCGACGCCACCCATCAACAGGTTGACGTTGTAAGGCTTTCGCGATCGCAGGCTAGATGCTAGCTCGCCGCGCACGAAATGCGCGAGGCCCGAGGGAGATAGATCTGTCTCGTTTCGCATCGAGTAGAGTTGCGCGTTGCGCTGAATGTATTCGGCGAATTGCACTGGCAAGGGAGCATGGCAAGTCAGCGTCGCTGGCGCCCAGTATAGAAGAGGTGGGTGGATCACGTACCTGTATCACCAGCTTCCCCGGAGAATGCGAGCAGAGTGTTCTTGTTCAGCTCTCTTGTTTTATCGTCGGATGCTTTGAGAATCGTCGCACCTCTCATGGCGGCCTTGGAGGCGGCGATGAGGGTGAAGTCCTTGCCGGTAATACCCAATAGAACCTCCCTGGCGCGGCGAAGTCAGCAGAAGTAATCATGGTAGATTGGGATAGAGATGTATCATTACATGTTGATGGTTACGTGGAATTGGGCTGAGGCGATGTGGTTGAGATGACAGCTTGGTTTGCGTGTGGCAGTCAACCTGGAGCTCCAGTAGGCCCAGCCAGCCAGGCTGCTGCTGCCATGCGCGTCAATCAGTCACTGTGAGCTTCTGGTGACAGGGCCGGAGCTACTATAACCCGGTCCGACCTCTGTAGCTCTTCTCCAACAGGCCAATGGGGTTGCAGGTGGGGTCTGTCCATTTTGGGAAATGCACTTCCTGGCTCATTTTTTTTTTTTTTGGAAGGCAGTGGCAGAAAACTTGCTCCAACGTGCCAGGTGAAGAATAAACTCGTAGACAAAGTTGCTACTCTTTCCAGCAGCAGCAGCAACAATGTCTTCGTTTTTCACAGTTCCTGGCGCCCAGAAGAAGCGCAAGAGGAATGTATCAGCAGCGGTACCAAAAAAGAGAGTCGCCGCAACCAAACAAAGCGGCCCCGGTCGTTCTACGACAGCCGTGCCCAAGAAGAAGCGACCAGAGCGGGAAGAGTCAATCTCTGGCAGCGACTCGGACGACGACGACTCGAACGACTCCGATATCCCCTCCGACAGGAAAGAAGATGTGAGCGAGGACGAATCCGACGAGAGTGAGGAGGAGACCGCCGCCGAACGAAGACTGCGTCTAGCGGAGCGATATCTGGACAATGTCAAGCAGCACGTGGATGAGGCTGGTTTTGATGCTGCCGATATCGATCGCGATATGATTGCCGAACGACTTCAAGAAGACATTGCAGAGACCAAGGGGAGGATTTACCGCCAATTAGCCTCAGGGCTGGCACTTCAGCGGTCCTCACAAACACTGTTCCGAACCAATACGCACGCAGTCACTTCCGTCGCTGCTTGTGCCCCATACGTATACACCGTAACAAAAGACACGTTCCTCCACCGATGGAGGATACAGGACCTACCCAAGGACCAGTACCCACAAACTACAAAGCGAAAATCAAAGAAACCCGCCGCGCCACCGAGAAGAAAACCCGAGCTCGAGACCTGGATCAGGGGAAACACCGGCAAAGCGGGCCAAAGGCAATACAAGAGACACACTGGGCGCATTCTCGCCGTCGCAGCCTCACCGGACGGCAAATACGTTGTAACCGGCGGTGATGACAAGAAGATGATTGTCTACGATGCCGCGACGCTGAAGCCGATAAAGGTCCTCACACACCACCGCGACGCCGTTACTGGCCTCGTATTCCGAAGAGGAACGAACCAGCTTTACTCGTGCTCCAAAGACAGAACGGTCAAGGTCTGGAGCTTGGACGAGATGGCCTACGTCGAGACCCTGTTCGGCCACCAAGACGAGGTCATCGACATTGACGCGTTGGCGCAGGAGCGCTGTGTCAGCGTCGGCGCGCGGGATCGCACCGCGCGACTATGGAAGGTTATGGAGGAGACGCAGCTCGTCTTCCGCGGCGGCGCAGTGGACAAAAAGTCTAAACCCCCAGGCGTCGACAAGCGCTCGCTGCTGGCCGAAGGCACCATGGACCGCGTTGCTATGATCGACGACGAGCTCTTCGTAACCGGCAGCGACAACGGCTCCCTCGCGCTCTGGAGCGTAACCAAGAAGAAGCCCGTTTATGTCGAACCGCTTGCGCACGGCGTCGATCCGCCCCTCGACCCGCACCGCGCCTCCGCCGAGAAGCAGCCGAGCAGCGAGGCGATCCCCGCACCGACGCCTCGCTGGATCACCGCGCTCACGACCATACCCTACTCCGACGTAATCCTCAGCGGCAGCTGGGACGGGCGCGTCAAGGCCTGGCGCCTCTCCGAGGACAAGCGCAAGATTGAGCTCGTCGGCTGCCTCGGCGCCCAAGACTTGGTAAGCGCAGCGGCAAAACAAGCAGACGACGACGAAGACGGAGAGGACGACCGCAACGCCGCGTTCAAGCAGCTCCCGCAGCGCCCGATCGAAGGCATCATCAATGGCATCTCAGTGTTTGAGCGCGGCGAGCGCGGCCAGGACGGGCTGTGCGTCGTCGTGGCGGTCAGCAACGAGCACCGCCTCGGCCGGTGGAAGGTCCGCAACGGCGTGCGCAACGGCGGCGTCGTCTTCGAGGTGCCTCGCCTGCCCGGCAGCGAGGCGGAGGCGGAGGCGGACGACGGGTCGGCGGAAGGCGAGAGCTCGGGTGAGTGAGGACGACGAACAAGAGGGTCCCCCGACAAGACGCAGAAGGAGAAGAAAGAAAAATTGTACATAGCGGAGTTGACGTGGGAAAAAAATTCATAACTGCAGCATGTCTACGAAAATCGGAATTACAGGGGAGTTATTACGTGTACATTTAAAAGAAATTCTGAGAACGAAGCGAGCATTGAATATCGCACAGACCCCGTTTTTCACCTTTTTTTTTTTTGGAGGATCGGCGTGACAAGTATTACATGCGCTTTGCTGGGGTGAAAAAATGCCTTTGTGATAGAGATATCGCTATGCGGGTATGGTGACTACATGTAATGATAAAAAAGAGAAGCTATGTGCGCCATGAACGAATTTCCCAGTCAAAAAAGCAGAAATACCAGAAAAGCGCCGACATCTGTGGAAATTCTAACAATCACTTCCAGGGTGTTTGCCTAGTCCCTAGATTGAGCATCTGGCACCGGCATTCTGACAATGTCAACAACGCCGTCGTCGTCAGCATGCATGGGTTCCAGTGCGAACTTGGGAGGCGTATCAGTCATTGCAGGAGGCGGTGTCGCGCTGTTACTGTATGTAGCTGATGACGGAGAAGATAGAGGGAGCGTCTGTGGTTGGCAGGGCGTGGAAGGCTCGCCTGCCATGCTGGCTTCGAGGTTCTCAGGAGGGATCTCGTTGACAAGGTCCGATGTATTTTTGGCAGAGGAGGCGCTCTTCCGGCCCAGTTTGCGTTTGTTCTTGCGTTCCTCTGTAAGGCGTTCTACCTGTTCCTTCTGTAACTCGAACAAAAGATTGCGAATGTCGTTTCGCAGTCCCGATGCATCAATGGACCAGCCGACATCCTCCTTCATCATAATTTTGCGTATCGAATCATCCGGGTCCCTGAGGAAGTTCTTAATGTAGCTCAATAGAAAGACTCCGCAATCGCAATAGTTGGTCTGTTGCGGGATTTGGCGGGCTGTTAGGCCACCAGGTGGTGCCGCCAGGTCAATTTTCTTTTTATCTTTGGCTTCCTCAACCAGATACTTCTTAAGTGCCTTGCAGGTAGCAGGGTGAGGTGACCCCAGCGAGTCAAGAGTAATAATGCGTGGCTCTGATATATCTAGACGCCGAGATGACGCACGAGGCGTTCGCACAGCCACCGCAGGGGGTGTTGCTGTAGACGGCGGCTTCACTGGAGACGATGCGGGTGTGGAAGAGCGTTGTCTTGAAGAGCGCCGCAGAGCAGTGAAGTCTTCTAGCGATATACCCGACATATCCTGCTCCACGGTCGCCATTCCCTCGGATTTTGGTATTGACAACTCTGCAGCGTTTGTCTCAGCATCCATGTCCATTGTGCTCTCTTCCGCCTGCTCGATCAGCTTTCGGGTGTTGCATATGACTGCCATATACCAATGTGCATTCTGATTTACCGGAACCACAATGTAGTCGTAAGAGAACAGATCAAGCTTGGACGTCCAGTTCTTGACACCATCGTAGTTGATATCGCCTTTGCCCGACATCAGCTTCTCAAAGAAGAAGGTGCTGAATATGTGAACTCTTTTGAATAGATTTGGGCTTTCTCGTCCCAGAGAGATTTGGAGATATCGCAAGTAAAAGCTGATCAAGTTGTCGTTAAGATAGTTGCCCTCATCCAGCCGCGAGATATCTTCTTTGTCCACAGAGGCTCGGTTCCGCCCGGTGGCGGGATATACGAGTGTTTCCCCCCAGCCCGACTCCCAAGCTGTGTTCTTCTCGGACCACCGTTCCATTTCGTGAGAAACCTCCGGGGGAGGTGGTGACCATCTCTTAGATCGCCTGGTTTCCATACCAAATCGCCGTGCTGGAGATTTAGCGCGCGCTGGAGATGTGGCGCGCACTGGAGATTTAGCGCGCTGTGGATATGTACCGCAAGGTGGATATGTAGGCACTTGGGATGGAGAGTACTCTAGCTCTTTGAGATGGTCCGGATGAGTTGTCACCGGGGCTGAAGGTGATTTGGGTTCCTCAGTTGTGTCGGCATTGCGCATCGTCATCTCACTTGCATTCAATTGTCGGCGGCCATCCCCGTGACTGACATCGCGTGAGCTCGACACGGCAGTTTCCCAAGAGTGATCAAGGATCCGTTGCATCTCCTCTCTATTCTCGTTAGTACATAAAGGTACGAATGCAGAAATAGAACAGGCTCAGCAACCTACCTCATATAGCTTTCAGTAGTTTTTTCACTGATCATTCTGGCAATCTCAGCGGCGTCTTTAGGGCTCGCAAACTGCAGCGTTATTATCGGTGGTCGGTTGGGAAGCATAGATCGCCGAAAGTTCATGTAGCATTCGCCGTAGCGAAGGTTGCCGACGTCTTTTGGCTTGAATGAGACCCATTGATACTCTTCATCACGGCTTCCGTTGGACCAAGCCTCCAATACAAGGACTCCGCCCGAGGATGGTTTTAGATACAGCTGGGGTTGGGCATTGTCGAGTGCAGAATACGTGTTCCTTCCGGAAACAGCCCTCAATATTGAGTAGGCTGGCTTGAGCTGTGCTGGGGTCTTTTCTGAGAACCGCGTGCGCGATATATCACCCCGCGTACGAAGGTGTGTTCGAGACGAGGGGTTTATTTGCGAGAAGTTGGTCCGTCGAGTATTCGAGGCAACGACTGAATGGTTGGACTGTAGTTCGTCCTCTGAATCCTCGATCTCATCAAGCTCTGAAGAGGTCTTTTGAGTTTTGGTTGTGTGAAGAAGAGGTGTTTGTAAGTCGGCATTTGCAGGCCGCCGTTTCGAGCCGCGGGATTTGGGCGTTATATCGGACATAACATTAGATGGGGCGGGTTCAGGATTGCTAAGCTCAACCAAAGTCGCATTCTTCCTTATGCGGACAGGGCTAGCAGAAGCCTCGACTTGGCTGCGACGGTTGTTGAGTGTTGAGCTTGAGTTTTGTGGTAGTGCACCCGGTGATTCGAGATCTCGATCGTTTGAAGAGAAAACCTCGAGCCTTTGCCGTTTGGCCGATGTCTGATGAGGGGAGGATGAAGATTCGGAAAACTCTCGTTTGCTGCCTCCTTTGGTCAATGTGTTTGTAGTGGACGGTGACCATGACTGATTCAGACGCTTCTGCACAATACAGGTCAGTTTGGGATATGAGAGAGCCAGCATGTGCTGGAGAAGAAGCCTACCAGTCTATGAAGCCCCATGGCAGGTTCAGGTTCAGTTGGCCTGTTCTGGTGAGCAAGTGTCTGTGGATAGAGGTAGGTGGCCGGAGGACGACGGCGAATAATGGCATACCTATAGTCCAGAAGGGAGCCAGTTTTAGAATAACATCGACCAGCAGCACTGTGAATTGTCAGGCAAGGCAGTCTCGTGGGCAGGGTACTAGGGGAAAGGTATGAACTGACTTCCAAGAGGACGCTCGGCTCCTTGATTTGGTAGGTGCGATATCTGGTATGGAAGCTGTGGCTTGGATTTTGGGAGGCAATATTGAGTTGTGGTCATTTGGGGTGGGCGAAGATTGGGTGTCAAAACCGTCCGGCCCGTCGGCCTGTGTGCTACATTCCATTTGGTGAGCCGAGGGGCGGGTTTCGCGACACGGTTCCCTGGTAGAATTTATACAACGTACACATTGAGCACAGACGGTTTCGTCGCAGGCGAGCTCGGGCTTCTGGCTGCTGAAGACGGGCGGCGATGCTTGTGTAGCTTCTTCATCGCAAGAAAAGGCAGTTAGTTGCGTTGTGGTTAGCGGGGTGGTGGTAGTGGACGTCGTTGTGAGAGGTGGGTCTTCGGCCAGACAATGCAATGTATGCAATGTATATGCAATGTCTGTAAGAGGACCGCGGAAGGCATAGTTATTAGGCAGGCATTTGGGTGGGCAACGATAGGTAGAGAAGTTGGTAGTGTATGGGTGGGATTTGGTAAATCATGGGGACCAGAAACGCAGAGGGAGAGGCTAAATAAGGTAGTTACCTTGTTGGGTGTGATGACTGAGGGAATCGCGGCCGCCCTATTCACCGCTAGCTTGCTGGACTCACCCTGACGACGAGACATGGCGCGTCACCGCGCAGGGCCCATGGACAAGGCACCTTGTGTTAAAGGCTTGATTCCACTGTCGCGAAAAGGTAGGCGTCGAAGCTGTGTTAGGCAGCTGGTCGCTTTCTTGGAGCAGGCCAGGTCTACAGCGCGTGCGAGATGCTAAAAGTAGAGTTAGTTGTTCGACTGTGGGGAAAGCCTTCGTCACATAACCTGAGCGAGCTTGCGTAATAGGTAGGTACCTACAGGTAGGTACCTACCTAGATTACCTAGTACCTGGTAACAAACAGAGAACCGCATTAAGGTACCTACTAGATAGGTACCATTCTACCGATGAATCAATCGCCGAGTACCTGAGCTCTATGATTTCCTGCAATTCCGTCTCAAGTTTCACAACATTAATGCAATTCTTACATTTTCTAGCACATCGTAATTCACAGTCTATCTTGCCAGGTCGACACCATAATCGCGAAGCTGCGTGCTGTGATGTCAAGTGCGCCGATCACAAATTATACGGTTCCGATTACTTTCAAGAAACGCATTAATGTGCGTCAAATATATATATATTACTTCATAATAATAATTCTCTTGCGGAAGACGTAGCTTCTATACTCATAAGTGACGTACATGGCTATTCCCTCGATGCAACTACTAGTTAATAAATCGAGTTCTTTATCCGCCATGACGCTAGGGAGCCAACCCACCTAAAATATCATCGAATAGTAGGTACCTGGTACTTGCACGCGCGTAGTGTGAACCTTATACGTAGTACCTACTAAGGTAGTAGGTACCTAATCAATAGCGCCTACAAACGTGTCCTTACAAAAGCTACAACGCCGAAGCCTCACACATTGCCAGCACATCATCACCAAATTGGCAACGACAACGACGACAGTAGCGATAACGCGAGCGCCCGCCTGAGAGTCAGATCGACTCTACTTACAAGCCAACCCGGGAAACCCCCCAATTCCGCTGGCCGTCGCGGCTCCCAGCCAGCCAGCCATGTACAACTCCTTCAACCGCATCCAGAATGTCTTTGGCTTCTTCACCACCGTAGCCTGCGTCTTTGGCGCATTCATCGCCGTCACCGACCTCTTCTCCGCACGCACGCCCTCGGGCGTCATCAGCCCGGCAAACATTCAAGTGTAAGCAGCCGCCGCCCGCCCGCACCTCTCTGGCCCTTTTACGCGCTCCAACGCTGACACAACACACTCGCAGCGTCAAGGGCCGTCCGCACTACTACAGCAGCAAAAAGGAAGAGTACGCCATCATCCGCTTCTCCCTCGACGCCGACCTCTCCAGCCTCTTCACCTGGAACACCAAGAACCTCTTCGTCTACGTCACCGCCGACTGGCCCGCCGCCGACGGCTCCAACACGACCAACTCGGCCGTCATCTGGGACAGCATAATCACCAACCCCAGCGCCGACCACCTCCTCAACATCGGGCCCGCCACGCTGAAGAAGCTGCGAAAGAGCTCCGCCGGAAAGACCATTGACCCGAGCCGGTATGTCGCCCCCCCCCCCCGTATCCCTCCGCTTTGCTCTTTTCCCTCCCACCCGCTGACTCTACTCGAACGGCAGTGGTATGCTCAAGCTCAAGAACCAAAAGCCAAAGTACCAAATCACACACCCCTCCGGCAAGATTGCGCGCACGCAGGACGTCACCCTGAAGCTGCACTACAATGTCCAGCCGTGGGTTGGCCTGCTGACCTGGAACATGGCCCGCGATCTCTTCCTCTGGAAGACTCTTTCCGGTGGCGAGAGCGAGAAGCTTGTTCTGCCGGCCCTCAAGGTCAAGGATGCCAAGGGGACCGAGTCAAAACCCAAGTCCAAGTCCAAAACGAACAAGTCCAAGGCATGAGCCGAGTCGAATGTTGTAATGGTAGAGCTTGGGGGGAGGGGGGCTGCCCCTTGGCCGACATAGTCCTGGTACAATACAGAGGGACCTTTGGCGTTTACGGATCGGGTAGTTCTTGGCTATACAACGATAAACAAATGTTCACATCGCCTCTTGCAACCGTGAAATTGTAGAAATGCCAACTTGTGGGGTGTGTACTGTTGATACATTTTTAATGGTTACATCTATCCCAGGGTTGTCCATATATCCATTGGGATCAACCTCCGTATACACATGGCTCCAGTGCCGTCATCTAT
Organism: Cordyceps tenuipes; assembly: GCA_025583755.1. Classification (NCBI taxonomy): domain Eukaryota; kingdom Fungi; phylum Ascomycota; class Sordariomycetes; order Hypocreales; family Cordycipitaceae; genus Cordyceps; species Cordyceps tenuipes. The sequence goes on from JANZYN010000046.1 coordinate 26,341, forward strand.
GCATTAACTAGTCGTCATAAGCTTTTCCATCCTTTGGTTCAACAAGATGCAGCCCACTTCTGAATCCCAGCCAATTCACCAATAACGCCGACTGCCCAAACCCCCAAATCATCCACGTTCCTTGGCTACGCTGCCTTGGCTTCCTGGTTGCCAGAAGCACCGCCTCCACGTCCACGGTTTCCGATCCCTCGCCCTCTATTACCACGGCCACGGCCTCGCCCACCTCGTGGAGCGTTCAGGTTTGCGGGCGGCGGAACGTTTCCGTACCTTTGCTCGCCGTTCTGCCCGTTGGATGCCCCGCCATGATGGGCACCGGCCGGACCCCGGCTGCCTTGTCCGTTGCTATGCGAGCCGCGGTTGGGTGGTCCGTCACGATAGACCATGGTGCTGTGCAGAAGTTTGGGCTCGCCGCTGGCACCGCCACGCCCGCGGCCGCGGCCAGACGATTGCTTTCCGTTGACAGCGCCGCTCCATCCGCCTCGCAGAGGCGGCGGCGCCGCAGCATCCTTGTACTGCGTCACACCAACAGAGCCATAGCCACCGGTCGTCTTGCCGGGTGCTGCCGCAGCACGTCGCTGCTGAGATTTGCTTGACGCTGAGAGTACTTGCCGGTTTGTTGTGTTGAGGACGCTCGAGGCCGGCACAGTCTGTCCGCGGAACATGGGGGCACGTTCTCCGAGCGTCGTTCCGCTCATGAACGAAGTATCCCAAACTACATCCAGCAAAAGTGCTCTGGGCGTGCGGCTAATGCCAACTACCGTACCCCTTGTAGCTATCGGTACTTTACCAGCTGCGGCAACAAACGTCACACGATCACCGAGCTTGAAAGTTTGGTTTCCAAGCACCATTTCGGCATCTGACGGCTTCAGCAAAGCTGTACGCGGAACACCCTTCAGCTTGCGAATCTCCGAATCCTGCGAAGCTTGGAAAACTTGTTCACCAGTGGTAGCCAGCGCCAGGACAATGTCCGAATCGAGCTGCTCGGCATCCAATGTGACCTTTTCAAACTTGCTCGTTTCTTGCTTCTTTAGCCAAGCAGAGAGATCTTTCAGCCGTTGAGATGCAACACTCTGATCCGGCCACAAATCGGTGTCGTAAATATCACTCTTTTGAGCATGTTTTTGCACCGCGGCGAAGAAGTCGGGGAACGTCATCATGTAGTTCGCAATGAGCTGAATAGCTAGATTGCTAAACTCCCAGCCCGTGTTGGATTTACGCGAATATCCAAGTACCTTTAGCTTGCGTCCCTCGAACTTGAGGTTGAGACCGAGATTCAGCTTTAGCCCAGCCGAGGTTAATACTTGAAAAGATGACGTGATTTTGCTGAGAACCAAAGGATGAACCCCAAGTTGTTTGGCAATCGCAAAAGATGGGGTGTATGGGTTCAGCTTCTCAGCCCCCTGGATGATGGATCGCGAAAATGCGGGCTCCTTGGTTTTTGGAACTGAGACTACCAATTCGATTTTGCCATTTATGTGGCCGGTAATCTCGAGAGGTCGGCCATAAGCATAATCGCCGAGGAAGAACGCCCTCGTGCCCTGAGGGAATTCTTCTTCAACAGGCAGAGCGGCCTTTTCGATGAATCGCTCATCCTCATTCGTGACTTCGTCAACAATGGTCTGCGACGCATATATGCTGCGCACACTTGGGTTTTCAGCATATTCCTTGACCAGGGCGCCTTCTTCTGTCTTGAGGAGGCCCTTCAGCATATGCACCCCAACGAGACACTCAACCTGCCCAATGGTGATACCAAGTCTTTTGGCGTGCCAGTTCTCGAGATGCTCCGCCTCCTTGGCAAAGTCTGCGGCCTCGCGGTTTGTGTTGTCCCTCATGGTGACCTCCACACCGTCGTGGCCAAGCTCAAAGGTGAAAAGTTCATCCTGAACCTTGACGACTTTGGCTTCTTGGAGAAAGGGGAATCCCACATAACACTTTTTGCCCAATCTAGCCTTCCACGTTTCCGTCTTGTTACGCGACTCAGGCTGAGTCAGCGTCACCACTATACTTGGGTTGCGGCTATCAGCCTGAAAGACGTTGATGCCGTAACCCTCAATGAGTTGTGCTGTATGATCTATCGTGTGTAGGGAGGGGAAGCCTGCCAATGCGTCCATCTTCAGCTTTGCGCCGTCTGTCAGAGCTGATTTGTAAACCAAGCCCTCCATGTTTGGCAGGTCGAAAATGTTCTCAATACAGCGGCAGTTCTGCACGTCAGGGAAGATGCCGGGGAGAGGGGAAGGGTAGGTGAAGTTCACTTCGGATGAATATGTGAACTTCAAAGGAACACCGAAGCCATTGCGAGCCTTCTCATCATCGCTAAGAAGGGCATTCTTTGTCTCCATCGCAGCCAACAAACGCTTCTCATCGATGAACGGAATCTTGACGACGGCCTCCCAGTCCATCTTTTTGCCATTCATGTCCAATTCGAAATCTCGGGGGTAAAAGTCAATAATGGGAGAGGTAGGATTCGTCATGAGGTCATGATACGCTGTAGGCACGATCTTCTTGCTGCGATCTGGCAAGACGCCCATAAGCTGCTCATACGGTTTGAACGGCTGTCCTTTCTCGAATTCCAATTTTGCGCTCGCTCCTTTGGCCACATCGGATATGAGGGGCGCGTAATGGTACTTGTAAAACCAGGGCCAAGACGCGATTCCGCGGTAGTAGTAGAAAAGCACCCACTGCAAACCTTCGACGTAGTTTTCGCAGAGCTTCGTTTGCTCATCGGCATAGGCAGTAGCTTCCCACTCTGGAAACTTCTGCAGGTAGTACTTGGTCTTCCAGCCTTGATACTTCTGCTGATATAGCTTCTCATATTCCTCTTGGGACGCTTCGCTAGAATCGTTAACCACGACAGCCTTGTCGTATGTTCTGATGACGCGATAGGCCGCAAGGTTGCCTTCCTCATCATCGCCATCCTCATCATCGCCCGCCGGTTTTGGAGGAAACGATATAATGAGGTGTCGGAATCCGTTGTCGTCTTCTTTCGTGGACCAATCAAGGTGCATAGCGTCAGCAACTTCTTGTGCGAACTTCTTGTCCGCCGCAGTCAAGTCCATGCCAAGGTCCAAAGCATCATCGGAGCGTTTGGAGATGTAGGGGCGGATCTTTTGTTTCCAGAGATCTCTCTGGGCACCAGTGATAATCCGCTGTCCACTTTTGGACGTCTTGGAGACGGGCGCAGTTGCCATGTTTTGCAGCTTCTTCTCCATTTGCTTGGAAGCAAACCATTTCTCATCAGCGACGTCACGCTCGAACTGCTTAAGTTCGATGTTGCCAAGCTCTGAAACCATCCTCAGCGCGCGTTTGATGTTCAGAACGCCATTCTCATGGAGGTAGCCTCCTTCCTCGGGTAGAACTCTCTTATAGATTTCGAACATATCAGCCAGCGCACCTTCGTTAATATGCAAACCTGGGAGATTTGGCAAGAAATCGTTTCCTACAAAGAACGCCATGAGAATAAAATCATCAATGACACGTTCCAAGTCGAATTCGAAGCCCTCGACCTGACTATGCTTTAGATCCTGGAACTCCATTTCTAGATATTCTCTGACCGTGCATAGATGTAGCAAGAAGAAGTTTTGATGCTCCAACTCCTTGGATTTGTTCTTGGAAGCTCTACCAAAGGTGACTTCCTCACGGAGGAGGGAAAAGTGAGGGTCATGGCTGAGAAGTCCCAGCATGATCAGATCGGCATCAAGGCCGTACAAGCAGTGGCGCACGTTGGGGTTATACCCAGGCTGAGATTTCGCATTTCGGATGTACTCCATGATTTTATGCTCACCCTCGCCGGGTACCTCGTGTCCAGACAAGACGATCTCGCAGCCTTGCCAGTCGGTATCCTCTGAGACCTTCTTGTTGACAAAGTATTGTAGTTGTCGAGATAGTTTCGCCATGAACTCAGTTCCTGCAGAAGAATAAGGTGACGGCTCAGAGTAAGTTGGAGAGTCAAGTGAGCGATGGCATACCTGGCGTAATACAGTTGCTATCGAACGGTTCTTCCTTGGGCATCTCGACCCCTTCCTTAATGGCCTTTTCACGCGCATTTTCTACTTCGAGTGCGGTACGGAATCGACGAGCTCGCTGCTGGTTCATTTTGGCACGCGGCGCAACGCCGTCAATGGCCATGAAAAAGAGCTGCTTGGGTTTGATTTTGCCAAACAAATGCTCAATGTAGTTGAAGATGCGGATAAACATTTCCTCCTCGCTTAGACGAAACGTTGTATCTTCGCCAGCATCTTTGTGTGTGCAGTTGTGGATGATGCCGTTCATGTCGAGCTTTCCAACCAGTTAGCCATTGGCGTTATTGGGGTATCGGAAGATATCATACATAGAGACAGTCAAATTCGGGTATTCTGTTTTCTGCAATGAGCTGAGAAATTGGGGGATATCGCTCGGAGAGCCATCGGAAGAATTTAGGGACACTGTCGAGAGGTTAGTTTTGCATCAAATCAACGAGAGAGCGCGCCAAGCCACCTACCCCATGATTGCAGCGTTGATGTATAAATTTGGAGAAAAGGGAGAATATAGAGATGAAGACGCGCGCGACTTCAAATGGCAGGTGAAGAAGAATCAAAGAAATGATTGCTGAAGGCGAGGAAAGGTAGTGATGTCGTAAAGCGGAGGATTGCGACGGATTGCAATTTCATATATACGACACAGGAGAGAGGGTGCAACCACGGGAAGCTCAACAAAATTTCAGAGCTCGTGACACCCAATATCCAATATTGGCGAGCGTGTAACGCAACCTACTCGTTTCGTTTTGTATGGGAGACAAGTCACTCGGCTAAAAGATGCGATGGGTTGTTTGGGGTTGGGAGGGGCAGTACCGCTGTGGGTACTCAGGTATATGAGTACCTCGCTCGAATGCACGACATAGCTGCTATTCAAGGTACCTTGGGGACAAAGGTACATGCCCAAATCCAAGCCTAACAGGTATCTAGGTACCTCCCTAACATACTAGTTATTTGTGGCATTCAAAAACGCCTGCTTGCAACCGCTGTGTGGACCTAGTGAGCTGACTAAGCCCTCCTCTCGATGCACCATGGAGCCCCGCCGGCTAATAAGCTCGCGGCTGAACTGCCATTTACGCGCGACGCGTGCCTCATAAGCCTTCAAAATTTAGAGCTTGCACTTGGAACTGTGCCATTGTGACCTCCAAGGTACATCTACCGCGGCCGCACTTCAAACCTTGACTTCACATTATATCTTCTCTCTTTCTAGCATTGACTGTTATCACTTGCGAATCATGGCGCCGCCTTCGAGTATGGACCGCGACATGGACGGTATGCTGGCTTGCCCGCTTCAATAGATTTCTGCTAACAGCGGTTTTAGTCGAGCCAACTCACGAAGAGGAAGACGACCACGTCGAAAGAATTATCAATGAAGGTATCTCGCATTTAACTACTTGTACTGGCAACATGATTTGCGACTATGAAGCTGACTTGCTATGCAGAATACAAGGCGTGGAAGAAGAACAGCCCGTTCTTGTATGACATGATTCTTGGGTATGTTGACTGTCGCGCTGGCATGGCTCTATTCCCTCCTAACTCTGAATAGTACTGCACTATCGTGGCCCACTCTCACTGTCCAATGGTTTCCCGACGTGAAAGAGCCCCCCGGTGAAGATGTCCGCATGCATCGCCTTTTGCTAGGCACCCACACGTCCGACGAAAGCACAAATTACCTGCAGATCGCCGACGTGCAAGTCCCAAAAGCGCATGTGCCCAATCCAGACAACTATGATGACGACAGCGGCGAAATCGGAGGCTATGGCAAGTCGGCGGAGATGGCACCGCTCAAATGCAACATCGTGCAGAAGATTGAGCACCCTGGCGAAGTGAATAAGGCGCGTTACCAGCCGCAGAACCCAGATATCATTGCTACGCTGTGTGTCAATGGAAAACTTTTGATTTTTGACCGCACGAAGCACCCGCTACAGCCTACGGTCCCTGGCAAGATTGATCCCCAGCTTGAGCTGATCGGACACAGCTCTGAAGGATTCGGTCTTGCTTGGAACCCCCACGAGGAGGGTTGCCTGGCCTCCGGTAGCGAGGATAAAACTATGTGTCTTTGGTATTTTTGCCTCAGACTTAGTCAAGGTTGAATGCTAACTGCCTCACAGGAATATAAAGGAAGCTACATCCGACGCTCGAATCGTCAAGCCTTGGCGCCGATACACACACCACACTCAGGTTGTCAACGATGTCCAATACCATCCCATATCCAAAAATTTTATTGGCTCGGTGTCGGACGATCTTACCCTAAAAATTGTGGACACGCGCAATAGCGATTTAACCAAGGCTGCAGTATGTGCTGTCGGCGGCCACATGGATGCCATCAACGCCTTGTCATTCAACCCCAAGTCAGAGGTTTTGGTGGCTACTGCATCTGCTGACAAGACTATCGGTATTTGGGACCTTCGCAATCTGAAAGAAAAGGTGCATACTCTCGAAGGTCATAGCGATGCCGTCACGTCAATCTCGTGGCACCCCAGTGAAGCTGGTATTCTAGGTAGTGGAAGCTACGACAGACGCGTCATCCTCTGGGACTTGTCTCGAATTGGCGAGGAACAGCTCCCTGATGACACAGAAGATGGGCCTCCAGAACTGTGCGTACTTTGCTCCTCTTCGAGACTCCGTTCGCTGACTCAATATCACAGGCTGTTTATGCACGGTGGCCACACGAATCATCTCGCTGACTTTAGCTGGAACCTCAATGAGCCGTGGATGATCGCCAGTGCCGCAGAGGATAACCTTTTGGAAATTTGGAAAGTTGCCGATACCATTGTCGGCAAGGATGGCGAACTGGCCGTGGACGAGGTTGACCGATAGTCTCGGTCAAGATTGGTAAGGAATAAGCAGTCTTCAAACGATGGAGATATACGGGAGCCGCGGCGTTTATTGGATGAGAAGGAGGATGAGTCTCGACTTTCAGTGATTGGGACTGATACTTCGCTGCATAAATAGCAGCTGTTCTTAACACATGTTTTTTTCCTTCGATTCTATATTGCAAATCATGAATAAAAAGTATTCCGCTAACTTGTGCCGTTCATTTCCGGAATCCGGCAATGATTTGCCCCAGCAGTTTACGTTGCCCTTCGAACTGTTCACGTGTTTGTGCTGCAAACGGGCTGTTCCCTGCCACCGTCTTGGCTCAAAACAATTCAACATTCTTCAATTTGATATATAGGCAACCGCAAAAGCAATACTTACTATCGAAACGCCTTGAAGTTCCACCCGCTATCATCGCGATGTGGCCTTCAAACCCCCAACAGTCGATTAGCCAGGCTTTCGAGCTGGAGGCCTTCTCGCCCAAGTCCATAGGCTGGCCGCCTGAGGCCGCCTCTCCCATCAAACGCGTCGTTGGGCAAGATATCAACGGTGCGCCCGCCCAGCGATTCGACTTCACCGACGGCGACCTGCGGCGCTACTTTGACGGCCACGACCCATACCCGAAGACAAGGTCGACCAATAACGCTGCTCCTCCTGGGACACAGGACCGCAGAGGCGTCCTCGGCTGGCTACGGCACTGCCCGGAACTGGCCGTCGAGATCGGCAAGCACTTGAGCCCAAGCGACATCCTGTCGCTGTACAGCACGAGCCGCGCCTTTCATGACGTCGTCGACCAATTCATGAAGGGAACCGTGAGCGCATGGATCGCGTACATGGCGCCCGAGGCCGGCCGCGTGTTCGATGCTCGCTTCTACAGGCGGCACCTCGTGGCCGATCCGGCCGGGCGCACCTGGAGCTACCAGTACGACACTACGACGGCGCCAGCAGCCGACAACAAACAAGGGGACGATGCGGCATCCGTGCATAGTTCTGCGGCCGGGCGCACCATCGACGCCACCAAGGCGGCCGAGGTGCGCGCCATCCCCGGCCTCGTGTACCTGCAGCTCGTCGTCGGGCGGGACCGGTACTGCCGGGATATCCGGGCGCTTCTCGCGCGCAACGGACACCGCACGCCGGCCTCGATGCACGGCACCCTGCTGAGGCTGTGGCTGTGCATGGACATACCGACGGGCGGGCACCGTGCGGCGCTGCTGCGCAACCGGGACGTCTGGGCCGACGCCGACCTGTACAACGCGCAGCTACTCTTCGTCAAGCTCGGCATGCACTTCAACGACCCCCTCTACGGGCCCAACACGTACGAGCTGCTGCACCTGATCCTCGGCCAGCCGCGCGGCGGCCTGCACCCGCTCTGGCAGTTGCTCGCCCGCCGCCGCTTCACCCGCCTCGCCGACGTGCTCGCCCTCAAGCTGCGCTACGACTTCCCCGTGGCCGCATCCCCCGTGGACACGCGTGTGCGCGGCGTCCCCGGCCACTGGAGTGCCGAGTACTTTGGCGCCGCGATCCACGGGGTGCCGTACGAGGAGATTGGCCGCGGCCACCTCGAGAGGGACTACGACGACGACAGTCGCCGCCGCCGCCGCCGCCTTGGCGTACCCCCCCGCCATCATCACCTCCCGCGGCCGGACGAGCTGGTCCCGATCGAGGCGGTCGCGCGTGGCCTCGAGCTCGACAGGCACCTCGTCGCCATGATGATGTGGGGGTACGTCGACTGGGCGACCGGCGAGAACCTGGTGCCGGAGGAGGAGGAGCTGCGGGTGGTGTGCGGGGAGACGGTCGCGGCGCTGGCGCGTGCCGACACGACGCACCACTGGCGGCCGCGGCACGCGCGCAAGAAGCGCTTCCACGCGCTGCCGCCCGCCGAGCAGCGGCGCATCCTCGACGAGGACGAGGATGAGCGCCTGCGCGCCATGGCGTGGTGTGGCGCGATCGACGACTACGCCTCCGCCGCTTCCTCAGACGGCGGCGGCAGCGGCAGCAGCAGCAGCAGCAGCAGCGTGAAGGGGTGCTCTATCGAGGACGAGATGACGAGGGGGTATCTGATGCCGCCCCAGGATGAGGAGGTAGTCGTGCCGGGGCTGGAGGACGCGGACGGATGGGTCGACTTCGTCAACGACGTGCTGACGGGCGGCGGGCCGGTGCCGGAGCTCAGTGGCGAGGAGACGCTGCGGGCGCAGGCGTGGCAGTCGTATCAGGACGTGGAGATGGAGGCAGACTGGGACTGGGGGCTCTGGCTGCAGCAGCAGCAGCAGTTGCACGGAGAAGATGGGGAAGACACGGAGGATGAGGGTGAGAATGGGGATGAGGATGAGGATATGGATTTGAACTCTGAGGAGACGTTCGCGTCGGACGAAATGCAGCTACAGGAGCTATGAATCTCGAGATAGCGGGGCGTAAGGCAACATGCCAGTTCGCCAGTATCCTCGACACGATGCTGCTGCTGCTGCTATTGCGGTGAAGTTGGTGAGGAATCCACGATGGCTTGCTCAGGTGCCAGTGTCTAAACGGCACATAGCCCTCGTTGATTCGCGAGTAGCTTCTTGTCGACAGCCTACGGTTCACGGGCAAGTGTTGGATAACCAGAGCGTGGATGACAAGATGAGTAAATTGACAAGAAGGAAAAAAAGAATAGTAATCTGACAATGTCCTTGCCTTGACCAGGTTTAATAAAAAAGACACGTTGCAGAAGAAACTGAATCAAAATATGAATCAACCTCACGCAAGACCAAGATACACCGTTAACGCACCCTTTCGCTATGCATCCATCCATCCAGGAACAATTTATCTCTGCCATCCCCTGTAATTGTGGTGATTGTGCTTTTTCAACTGCGGCACACACACACACCTCATGTGTCTTTTCCCTTTCAAGCAAAATGCCAAATTCCGTCCCAACAAAAAGGAAAAAAAGAAAGTTCCAGTCCAGTCCAGTCCAAAGTCCAAGTCCAATGTATGTGTCGTTGTTTGTGAAATGACGCGAATCCGTCCTCATCCTTTCTCTTTGTGCAAAAACAAAATCGAGGCCAAGTAGATTCCCTTTTTTCTTCCCCTAGCAAAACAAAAGTCCGTAGATTTTCCTTCCAGACTTCATCAACCCAGAATAGCCGTGGTATAGTCACTTTTGTCTTCCAACCTCTCGCAAATTAAAAAACGAAATGAGAGAAAAACAAGACAGCTCAAGAAAAATCCACAAAAAGATTGAAACCACAACCCGCCTGAAATAGTGTCCGACACTCCATCCGAAACCTCCCAAAGTAAAAAGAGATAAATAACAGGAAATCCGATACACACCCGAGACTTTTTCCTTGGAGAGAAGTTCAGTCCGCAAGGTGAATTCCATGACAAAAGCCAAGGTTTTGCAACATCCATCACTTTGAAAGCAGCATGGCATTCGAATAAAATGTACAAAAGTGTGCGCCACTCTGTTCTTCTGTAATTCAATACAGCCGCGGTGATAGTTGGAGCCTACCATGATGAAGCTTCACAGTTCAAACATGGCCCACAGCCTCAATGGATTCAAGCAGGCGACTTATTGGGAGGGGCCGCTGCCCCGTTCTGTCGGCCATCGTTTCCACCGACTGCGAGGCCGCCCATGCCTGTGGAGAGGAATGCGAATGGATCGGTCTCGTTGGCAGGACCGCTGTTGTAAAAGTTGCCATGCACAGGACCACTTCCAGAAGCAGGACCGTTCGTGGCAGACTGAAAAGCAGCCTCGGCAGCACGGCTATCAAAGGGGCCGGCTCCGTGAGAGCCCGGACCAGGGCCAAACGCCTGGTTGTTCATGGAGCCGGGGTAGCCGCCAGCGCCACCCGCCAAGCCGGAGGGGAGGAAGTGACTTGGGGGGCCACCAAAATGCTGGTTGTAGCCCGCTCCAGCATTGAACGTGTTGCCCGAATTGAAAGGGCCAGGGCCAGGAGTGCCTCCCATGGAGCCCTGGCCCATGTTGTACTGCGACGAGTTGTCCATTGGAGACGGGTATCCTGAATCGGCCACAACAGCAGCGCTGGCACGGCTAGCCCCGCAGCGAAGGCAGCATACATTCTTAGCAAAGTTGTGGTAGCCGCAGACCTCGTTGCCACATTTCCAATCACCGGCACGGAAAGGAACAACGCCGCCGCCTCCACCGCCGCCACCACCCATGCGACCACCATGGCCCATGTGGCCGTGACCACCATGATGCGGGGGCGGCATCATCTGAGGAGGGCCGTAGACCCCGCCGCCGCCGCCGCCGCCTCCGCCGCCATAGCTAAAGTTGTCGTTACCAGGGCCAGAGCCAGCAGCAGGGAATGAACACCGGAAGCAGGCGGTTCGGCGCTGGAAGTTGGAAAAGCCGCACGAGGGACATGTCCAGTCACCGGGGCGAGGACGGTTCTTGCTCGGGGGGAAGGGCGTGAGAATATCCTGGGCACGGTCGAGAACTCTGCTTGAGGACGGAGAGACTTCAATGGCTTTTTCATTGAGGGCTCTGCCGTTCATACATAGACTTTCAGCAGCCTTGAGGAGTGTTAGCAGCGCAAAACAGTAAAATAAACGAGGCGACAGTGAGAAGTTTGTAACATACCTCCTCGTGAGAAGAAAACACGGCAAAGCCGGTGCCAGTAGGCTTGTGCTGCTCCGGGGTCCGAAGGGTCCAAAATGCAATGGGACGGCCGCCAAACTGGGTGAACCAACTCTCGAGCTCGGACTGGGTGGTATCGTGGGGCAGGCCAGACATGTGAAGAACTTTGCTTCTCTCGGAAAGAAAAGCACGAACGTCGGCCCTGGCATCCATGGGCCGGGTCAATACATCAGGGTGCTCCTGAGGGGGTTGAGACTTGTGAATCAGGCCGCGGAGAACTCGGGCGAGTGTAATAGCCTCCTCCATGGCACGGCGGGGTGAGGCAGGAGCCAATGCCTGGAGGTGAAAGGGGAGGTTATGTTTAATCGGTGCGCTGGACTGAACTGGCTCAACTTCGAGCGCGGCACATATGTTGGAGAGCATGGAGGGGCCGAACGGCAAAGATTCGGGGTGGTGCTGCTGCCAGCGCTGATATTCAGTACGGAGGTCGAAGGTTCGGGAGTGTTGGAGATACGGGGGTAGGACGACAGCCTTGTCGCGAGCTTCGCGGGGAAGCTGAACTCGGAGATCCCATGCATCGAGGGTGACAAACGCAAAGTCAACGTTCTTGGAGGTGAGGTACTCGGTAGCAAAAGCGTCGAATCGAGAGATGGCGTCCCTAAAGGTTCCCGCGTTTCTGACGTGCTCCCAAGTGAGGGTAGTCAGGCTCGCTGGCAAGGGAAACACGTTAGTAGGGGTCTCAGGCGGGTAGGATCCGACGCGGCCGTGTCGAGGATAGGGTAAGTTGGAGATGCAGCAGGGGCTTGGGATGAATAGATACGTACTACACAGGGGCGTAATAGGAGTGTTGACGGGCTTGACGAGGACACTTTCATGTGTAATCTGGAGTATGGTGGTTAGAGGCCACATTGGGTATTGTCAGGTGCGAAGAAGAGTTGGTTGAGACATGCCTCCTCGAGAGTGTTGGCATCGAGCAGGATCCAGCCAAGCTCAATGACCTCGGCAGAATCCTTCGTAACGTAGACACCGTGTTCATCGCAAGTGGTAGCGACGTGAATGACGACGTAGCGATCCACGCTGAACTGGGAGCTCTGCTGGGAGGACATTTTCTTCTCTTTAATCTCGTGTGGAGAGTCAGGACTGCGTGAGCAAAAGGTGGAGATTGGGCGAGGCAAGAAAGCGAGGCCGTCGCGGCGAGGAGAGTCAGGCGCAGGCAGTCCGGGGGTGAAAAAAAGCTCAACGCTATCCGCTATATGAAAGTCGAGACGATAAAACAGGGACCGGTTGGGGGGATACAACGACAAACGGCGAAGAAAGCGACGGGGCGGCGGGTTGAGGTCGCAACCGAGGGTCGGAAAGGAAGCGTGGTTGAAGGATGCAGGTTCGAGGAGCCAGCCGCCAGCGTGAAGAGAGCTTTCGTCAAACGAAGCAAGCAGGGCAGTGGGGGGGATAACCAGGGGAGGTAGACAAAATGGGCAAAAAAAAAAAAGGTGAGCGCAGAATGAAAGGCCAGGTCAGTTATTCGGCGGATAGAGAGCAGGCCACAGCAAGGGAAAAAAATACAAACAATCCAACACTGCCAAGAAAAGGCTCAATGGGGTGAAAGGGAATAACTGGAAGAGAGGCGTTATTATTAGGTAGTTTCCTTAGCAGGTGCAGGACAAGACAAGAAGTGCTACGAGGCAGGAAAAGCGACGGGCGGGCGGCTCTGAAATTTCGGAGGACCAATTGGGGATGGTGGTTGTGGTCTTTTTACTGCGTCGCCATCCCATCCCGGTACCTGGGTTTGTAGGCAGAGGTAAACGGTTTCGTAGGTACATTTTATTGTTAAGAGCGGGCTGCGAAGAGAAGGAGAGGGGGCCTTGAAATAACGGGCTCGCGCTGGTTTGCTGGGGAACAGCGGCAGCCGGTACCTACAGGTACCTAGTAGGTAGTAGTTATTTCCAAGCAGCAATGATTTTATCCAGAGGCCCACAGGTAGACCCAGGGTGGCCTGTTTCGTTCTCCAGGCTGTTCGCAGAGAACTGTTCACCTTTTTTGCAGTAAGAAAGAAGGATGAAAAGGGTATTGGCATACCGTTCCTTTTCAGCAGTCATTCGACAAACTTCACACATGTAGTTACTTGCATTCAACATAGGTAACTACCTCTCCCCCATCTACCTGTCTCCGGCCATCCGGCCATGACAGGGAACGGGACGGGAGTGCCTGGCTGGCCTTTTTTATTTTTTTTATTTTGGTCAGGCACAGGCCCACCGCGCAGCGTCTTATAATAGCGGGCCATATCTAGGTATGTGTGTCCTGTGGCCGGCTCGTGGCGGCTAGCGCATCCGTACCTGTGCATCAAGGTGCTGGCTGATAAAAGGTGCTGACAGAAGGTGAAGAAGACGTTCTCTTATTGATTTTTGTTTGTTTCAAGGTCCAAGAAAGAAATTCGCGGCCATTTGCCTCTCTCTAAGTCCTTCTACGAAATTGTATATGCGGCCGTAAGGCAATCAAGAGGGGCGCCCATCCCTGTCACCGCAGTGAAATCACCTGCCAACTAGCCGCTGTGGCTGTGGCTGTACCTACCTGATAATAAGCAAGTATAGTAAGGTAAAAGGTTGTTAGGTAACTAACGGTAGTTACTACCTAGTAGGAGGCAGCCTCGGAGTACAGAGTACATATGTACGTATTTATATCTGCTTTTTTATATCTGCGTATTTATACCTGCGTATTCTTCACACTCAGTCGCCCAGGACGGACAGACGGCCCCCAAGAGGCATCATAAAGTATCGTCACAAGTCATCTTGCTTCGCCAGTTTCATACGTTGCCAAAACGCGGGGCGCTCCGCCCGAATACTTCCGAGGTGACTGAGAAATCCCTCCGGCCTGTGACCCTGTATGTTCTCCAGTAATCACGCCAGGTTGCTTAGACATTCGGCCAATAACGAAGCCTGTTCTCCCCGATTATGGCCGCTAGATACCTAAGAAGACTCAACACAGGGCGAAACTTTTTAGTTATTTGCACAAATATCATTTCCCAGGCTGGTAACAAGCCAACCAATTTTCTGAAAGGCAGCAGACACCACCCAAGTTTAACCGATCGCATGTGAGCAGCAGCCTATGACCAAGACCACAGACTCCGTCGCGTAGGAGTGAACAATCGCGCTTATGCAAACTCCAATTGCCACCTTGGCGCGCAGCGGAGACAACATAACAGCTGAAAGATTCTCGGACTCGACGAGTCTGACTTGCTATAAGCCGACACACGTCTTCTTATTACCAACTAGCCAGCGCCTCCTATCATTAGTCTGAGATGTGAAACAGAAACCCAGCCAACAAGGCATCAACTCTACAAGTCACTGGCGAAAATAATGAAGAAGGTTTCACCCATATTATGACAGAATAATATCTCAATTTACTGTTCTTGGCCTAGCATTGTGGCTCCCGGCACTCGTTCCATCCTCATCCAACATGCAGCCGCGACCTGATCTTGTTAGACGCGTGTCACGAAACGACTGTCATACTACACGGTTATACAGTGAGATTACCGTTTATCTATCTACCTCCGCTCCGCTAAGAAATTACCGTGTAGCACTATTTTACTTTTCATATATATTGATAAGAAGAAAGGACGAGGATGGCCGGTGGTCCCTCGGTCTCGGTGGCAGGGCACTCCGTGGTAGATCATCGCGCGCCATTGTCCAACAGCAGTATGTTGTTCCCTCAAATTGGTGGCTAGAAACGAGCGTTTCAGAGGAAAGGGGATCTATGGAGCTTCAATCAATCTGCATACAATTCCACCTCATTCGGCATTTACACTTTTACTACTACTGTAGGTGTGCTCCTGCCAAGGTTGATAGTGGTACGTGGGTGGAGGTTGGCGATATCGACAGCGAATTGAGGCCGGCTGTCCTTCGCCACGCAGATCTAGCAATGCCATCGACTTCTATGGGGCATATTCCTGGTATTCATACTGCTTGGACTCCCATTTTCGCCATTTCCTTCCTTCGTCCATGTTTCGGACTGCCTGTGTACATAGAGTCGACCGTGGACGTGTGTTGATATCATTGCACGAAGCTGTAGGCCTACGTGTACTAGACGGGGAACTGGAGACGGAGATGTGTGTGCACGGTGTATTTTACAAGAAAAGCATTGCTTTGTCGTGTGGATTGCGCCGTGTTAGGAAGCTTGGAGTTTGCATAATGGCAGTGGGAGGGCCTGATCAGATCAAGTTGAATTATATTGTTCTTTTTGTTCTTGGAAAAAGAAAGAGATATAGTCAAATAAACCTTTCGACATGAGCAATTCCGAATATTAAAATTGCTGGGCTTCCTGGCTTCTCGACGCGCAGTTGTTCTCCCAGCCACTGACTTACCCTGTACTTGATGCTCGTCGGTGGTGGCGTTGGCGCGCCAAGTTTGGCGGGTAGATGGGAGCTTTGCCTGGCGTCAGTGCTAGCACAATAGCGAATGCCTAAATTCTGCGTACGATATTGAAAGGGTTTGTGCACAATTCGATTGCATGCAAAGAGTCAGGTGGGTGGTACTTTTGTGCGATTTGGCAGCCTCCCAGCAGGCACTGCTAGGAGTTAGAGCCGGTCGTGTTTTAGGGAAGAAGGTACCTGAAGTCATTGCATTCCCAGTTTATTAATATGGCTGCCTACCCCCACTTGGCCAGCGCAGAGGTGGCTGACGACATCACCAACCTGGTTGTTGCCGCTTGACTTTGTCAACGCATCTCCCCTCCCTATCTTGCCTTGTCGCGATCGTTCATATTGTAGCTTGCATCATCGCCGGATTTCGCCTGCTACTACTCCACCACTCTTAACAAGTGCGTATCCTCGAATCGTCGTCCAGCGCCTCCGAGCACTCCTACAACAGCCTTCCCCCACGTTTCAGCATCATACCACTCGCTCATCATGGCTGTCGCCTCGGCTCTTCTCATTGTCGTCATTACGCTTCTATGTGAGTGCGCTGCTCGCGCCAGAAAAACACACGTCCTCTACCGCGTAGCTGGCTAACCTCTTCTTTTCTTCTTATTCGCAGTCCCTCCTGTGGGAGTCTGGGCCGTGGCAGGATGTGGCATGGGTACGCCCACCACCTACCATGCGTTATCCTTACTGACATGACGCGCTAGACTTGTTTATCAACATTTGCCTGACGCTCCTCGGATACATCCCGGGCCACCTGCATGCTTTCTACCTCGAGTACGTCTACTTTGACCGCCGGGAGCAGGCGTACGAGGGTCGCGTGCCTACTGGACCAGCGCCGGGCGTCTACTCGGACAATGTGCAGACGGGCGGCCAGGGTTATGGCACCATTGTGCACCAGACGTAGAGATGCAGATGGACAGCAAGGGAGGGAAGGGGGTAGATATTTGTTGATCGGTATCAATTCCGTTTATTTTTGCGAAGCTAGCCAGGCTTTCACGCCCTGGTGAGAATGTCTGCGAGATTGTTAGTCGTGAGCGTCAATGTATCCTGTCTACCTAATGCGCTGCATTGGAGCACACCGAGTGGCGAATGAAGCCGCTGAATTTGTTGTTTCTGCTGGCCGGAGCTAATCAACCAGCAACTGCAATGGATTGCTGGCACAAACCACGAACGCAGGCCCGGTCGGCAGGCTGGCCAGGAAGTATTGACCTATTATGTCGTCGTCGCCAACACGTCTTTGTCGGCTGGCCCAGCCCTAACTATTCTGTGTGGTTGAACACGCCAAGTAGCCTTGGTATGTAGCCAAGTCTCAGTTGAAGGATGCAAGCGTAAATATGAAATGTGCGCCTACACATGAATCGAGCCTACCGCGCTCTTTTCCAGGTCATCCCGCGGTCTGGTTTTAAATAGCTTTAAAATAATATTGACCGGCGCAGTTTTATCCCATCTCCAATCATCGATTTAGAATATCGTTCTCTAGGCGCCAATTTCGGGCTGTCCATGGCCTGGGCTTCACACTAGGTCGTCAGCAATTGCGCTTTGTCGTGGTCTTGTCAACCCCGCCATTTCGCCTTCTCTCTTGCTTGGCCTCTTCCTCCCAACACCATCGCCCAACCATCTCTCCGTCTCGTCAACTTCATCCCAGCTCTTCCTTACTACGCCACACAATCTCAAAGACACGGATTTACTGCTTTTATGTCCACATCGCCTTCAGCCCGACACCATGCTGTCTCACTAAGTCGTCATCCGACATGTCGCACCCCCTCATCCGCCAATTGCGACACTCCCTACCACAGCACAATCTCGCCTTTCAAAGCCGTATAGATTCATTTACGCGCATTTTGCCATAGTTTACCATCTCCAAAAATTCACCACCATATCAACACCCCACGGCCGCCAACTATCGTCTCCACTTGATCCTACACCACCCCCTCGATACTTCCAATGGAGTCGTCACCCTCAAAACCACTGGCGCAACCGCAGTCTACCTCTCGCCGCCAACATCACCCCTCTAGTCCCCAGCTGCTCCTGCGACATGTATCATCCTCTGGCCCAGATGGAATCATGCAGCACACGAGTCAACATAACGCACACGCTGCTTTACCAATCGCTTTCAGACTTCCGCTTCAGATGAATTCGACTTCGGCCAGCCTGGTGTCCTCTGTCGCAGAAGGCCGCCCTATTCAGGTCGATGACAGCACTGCCGAGCATCGTACGGAGGCCTTGCGTGAATTGAACAGCCACTATCCGAGTCGCCATAGATATGCCAAGTCCACCGGTGCTCAAAACACCACTTACTCGGAGCCGGTTATTGTCCGCAGCTACTACCGACCCCAGCCCAATAGAGCGAACCGACTGCCTCGAGGGAGCACTGCCAACCCTCGAGGGAACACTGCCAACCGCAGTAGCGCAGGGATAATTGTTGTCCACAACGGCCACAGTACAGCCGGTTCGGTGAACGGGTCCGTCGCTTCACGGACGAGAGCATTCCCGTATTCTAGCAAGATGGCATCGGCCAGCAGCGGCATGCTTAGTATCATGGCTCGGGCACGACACCGCAGCCCACAGCTCCTCAATAGTCCACTTCAGGAGGATGCGAAGCTGCCGTCAATTGAAGCATTTTCGTTCAAGAGCTTCCTTGAAAACCTCGATGAGCCAGAAAGTACAGCCACGGGCAGCGATATCAATGCAGACCTCGACAGGATAGCAGAGATATGCGCCAGGTCACGATATTCTTTGAGCAATCAGTACGAAGTACACTATGGACCCCACGGCTCAGGCAGTGCATTCATCACAGGTGGCCAACAAGGACCAGAAAGTCAGGGACCGACCCTGCAAGCAGTCACGTCTGACGACGAGACAAACACAAGAACAGAGCAAAAGCGGCGGTTGGGCACGCGCAGAAATAGTCGCGCTATGGGAACCCTGGAAACCATCATGTCATCTAGTCGTTCGTCGGAAGATGACCACTCCAAAAAGAAGTCGGCCGCAGAACTCGCCGACGATGTGCGGGGGCGAGCCTCGACCAAGAATTCCCCTCATGCGTCACCCACTGGATCAACAGCCAGCGCACGAGAATGGCACACGGCACCAGGGCTCCAAAGGCAACGACCCGTTGATAAGCGCAAGATGTCATCATCCCTCGCGCTCATCGACAAGGCCGCAGTTGCCCCTTCCACAAGCACTGATGCATCAATACCTCACAAACCACCCGTGGTCTCTCTTGTGGGTGAGCCTGCATCGCCGCAACCCTGCACCAGCCAACTGGAGGTTCACACTGCTGGTTCAACCATGGACACGACCGTCTTCACAACTAATGTCTCCGACCGCCACCTAAAGCAGTCCCCGGCAGACAGGCCACTACTTCGTCCTACAACCAAGGGCGCCGTACCCTCGGTCGATGACACCACGGCGACGGGCTTTCTCTCCACCCTCGCGGGCTGGATCCCGTGGAGCGCAAGCGTATCGCTCGGCGCGGTCATGCCCCCAGCACCCCTACCGTCGCAGGGTCGCGCCGCAGGCAGCCTGCGCATTCTACTGCAAATGGCGGACGATAGCTCCCATCATGCGCAGTGATGGTGGCATCGTGGCCGCTGAGACGCAAGGCTCCTTTCTTGGCGATTTGTGCAATGAGAAAAGCAATGCTGAAGAAAGAATGGAGAGCCAGAGTTGAAGGGTCGTTCTAATCGTGGGAGTCTAATCATGAGATGTTGCAAAATAAGAATACATTCATTGGCTGCCTTGGAGACACCGTATGTGTCTGGAACGGCAGATTGATCATATATTTTCGCTATAGTTAGTACATATACCCATATAGTTACTTCTTTGTCTTTCTGATACAAACCTGGCACAATGTGTTTGAAGTTTGAACATGGGATAGATACCCTTCATCTCGTTAATTTTCTTGTCTTTTCACGTACACTGTCCCTGAACCATCGATGGTCGTTCTGGCTATGAAATAGTAAGTAGTTCATTAATGTAAGCAGAACCAAAGACCGCCGTTTGGAGTGAAGATGAAGGTTGAAAGAAACAAAGTATTTTCCCATTTACAGTACTGCCAAAGAAGCGAAAAAGAAAAACCCCCATTCACGGAATGGCACACCAATAGTCATCGGAAAAGAAAGAAGAACCCACACCCCGCCCTTGAAACGCCCAGTCTAAGAGAGACCTTCAATCTCTCCCATTCGCCAATATACTTTTTACTTGAATATGCGCCCCGTAGACACTTCCCCATATCCCCAATATCTTTCAAATGCGCGGGGTTTAAGCCACAGCCGACTCCGCGACATGGACGCGTTTAGTATCCCGAGCGTCTTCCTCCCCATCTGTGCCACGTTTGCTTTCCTGCCCTTGGCTCGTGTGCCTAGCACGGTCAGCGGTAGCGGTGGCTGGTATAGCGGTGGGAACTGGCATGGTAGCAGATGTAGGGGGGTTTCTGGCTGCGCGTCGGGCCTCCCGCTCGCGACGCTCGTTTTCCTTCCGTAGTGCCTTGGATTCGAACTCGTGCCAGTCGCCACCGATGTTTGCAAGTCTGCAAAAGACACATTAGTATTGCCCAATGAGGTATCAAATCGGAGGGCCAGAAAGGAAACTCACTCTGTGGCTTGCTGAGGAGCTGGTTCTTCGGTCGTGAAGTAAGGATGAGCCAAGACTTCCTCTGCCGTCGGCCGTTTCGCTGGGTCATATAAGAACATTGACTGCATGAGCTCATATGCTGCTGGGGTCAACTCTGTGCTGAACATTTCGGCAAACACGCTCCTCCGCTTCGCCGTTGGGCGCAGGAGCTCGAACCAGGCCATATCTACGAGGCCGGGCCAGTCGTGTCGGTTTGGGGTACCCAGAACGTTATAAATCTTGTCCAACTGGCTTAGTTCTGTCCCATCGCCTGCAAAAATAGGCTTCTGGACAAAAATCTCCATCATGACGCAGGCAGCGCTCCAGATGTCAACGGCAGCAGTGTACTGCGTCTCGCCCAGTAGAAGCTCGGGGGATCGATACCAAATTGTGATGACTCGGTTCGTATAGTCGAGCTGATGCCGTTTGGCGTAGAAACGAGCAAGTCCAAAATCGGCAATTTTCAGGACACCGTCGCTGCTAACGAGGATATTGGCCGCCTTGATATCTCTATGTAGCACCCCACGTACGTGGAGATAGTCGAGCCCCTCAAACAGTTGCTTGGCGAGGTGCTTTTTCTGAGGTGGCTCCAACTTGAAATGAGGGTGGTTGAGTAATCCCGTCAAATCATGCGAAAGATACTCGAAGACCATGAAACAATCATTCTTTTCAACCATAACTTCCTGAAGATTGACAATGTTTTCATGGCGCAGCGACTGGAGCAACTTGATCTCTCGGACAGCAGTCACGGGAAAGCCGTCTCGTTCTCCCTCCATTCGGATTCGCTTCAACGCCACCTGGCCTTTGGTGTAGACATTCAGACCCTTGAAAACTTTTCCGTAAGTGCCTGAGCCAACGACTGACTCATTGCCTGGTTTGCGGAAGAAAACTGAGTCCGATTCAATGAGATGTGGGGGAAGTGTAGGCCTCGGCTTGGGCCGTTGCATCTTCTTAATGACTTTGCGCACCCTCGGAGCAATTTTCGGGCCATCTGGAGGCTTTCTATCGAAGAGTGCAGCAGGTTGCGTCGGTGCACCTGGTGGGGGATCATTCCTGCCGCCCTTCTGCTGTGTTTCTCGTTTCTGGGCTGGAGCGTTGAATTTTTGAGAAATCTCGAGGTTGGGACCAGGGGCTGTCTTGGAAGATGGCTTGAAAGCGAAGCTGAATTTTGAGGGCGAATCGGTTTGTGCTGAAGGGCCCTTGGGGGGCTCCTGCCGGGGCCGTTCGCTTCTGTCATGCCCTCCTCGGTCATGTCTCAAGCTATCGAACGCTTTCTCGGTAGCGTCATTGTGGTCGATATCCATGGCATTTATTCCGTCATTATCGCAATTGCTACCTCTTCGCTGCTCGTAACTGCGGCCACCGTTAGAATTCCATTGACCCCCCCATGAGGATGGGTTCCGATGAGCACCGCGACCAGTGAATGAGCCCCCTCGGAAACCGGCGCGCTGCCCTCTGTTGCTGGGGCCTGAAGGAGGATCGAAAGGCGGTGATCTGGAAGTAGATTTTGCTGCAAATGGTGCATGTCGGCTATCTTGCTCACTATGGTGGTGAAAAGCGAGCTCGGTTCGACTGTTGCGACGAGTTGGAGAGAGCGATGTCTTGGGGTGTGGAGATCTCGATCGGCCGTTCTCATCGTTATAGCGAGAACTAGAACCTCCATGAATACTTCTTGAGATCATTTCGTCTTCTTGATCCGACCGCAAAGGATGATCCCTTTTCCCCGACTCTGATCCCTTCGGCGGCCTCGACGACTGGTCTTCTCTTTCACTCGGACCCTTGGGCCCCTCTGCAACAACAGTATCGCTTCTGATAGAGGCTTGCCGATGTGAGCGATGACTCTGGGAAGTTGGTGATCGGCTCCTTGATCGATGGCGATCACGAGGCCGTGGTTGCCTAGAGTCCTTAAACCCTCTAGTAGAGTCTCGGGTGGAGCGTAGAGGCGATCCGTTGAACGAATCACGCCTTGATTTTCTGCTATTACTTTCGGGTAGATCTGAAGTTGGCCGAGGATCGCCGCGTCTGCGTGAGGATCCTGACTTCCTGCTGTCGGAAGAGCGACGCTGGCGCTTTGAAGTGGAGTGGGAGCCGCCGTCACGGACCCCTCTTGATGGGCTATGATCTCGGCGCGACCGTTTTCGGCGAGGACTTTTGCTGCGGCTTCGATGATGCTTGGGCGATGATGGCGAGCGGTGCCGTCGTCCGTGATCTCGGC
Organism: Cordyceps tenuipes; assembly: GCA_025583755.1. NCBI lineage: Eukaryota > Fungi > Ascomycota > Sordariomycetes > Hypocreales > Cordycipitaceae > Cordyceps > Cordyceps tenuipes. The sequence goes on from JANZYN010000046.1 coordinate 48,987, forward strand.
TTCGACTGCGACTGCGGGCGCGACTCTGATGGGGTTTACTGTCTTGCCCTGCGGCACGGGCTTGCTTCTCACGGTAACGGGGAATGAGGTCTTCTGATGGAGCCGAAGGGCGTGACTTGTCGGCGGAATGAGGTTTGCTTCGGTCTCTACTGCGATCGCGGGGACGGTGATGTTGGTTGTCTTGATTTGGCGGTGCCTCAATAGCACGGGAATGGGACGTGCTGGACGGGCTATGACGAGAACGACGAGGAGACTTGGAGCGGTTCGTATCCCCTAAGCGTCGACCTGATCGAGACCCGTCTCGATGGTCACGGCGTTGACCAACTTCTTCCATGGCTGCATCTCAAAGGCGTCGCGACACAAGATGCTATGGTGAGTGGTGGTGGAGTACCTGGGTGCCTTCGGGTGGTGGCCACCAGACTGAGTTTTTAGTGCAGCCGCTGCCAGCAATAATAAAGCGCCGCACCTTAGCCGGACCAAGACACTCCACTCAGCCAGCCACAGAAGCAGCCGACCGTGAATATAAAGTCGTGCTGTGCCAGAAGTAATGGAGAGTCTGTCAAGCCCTTGCCCTTGTCTGTATGTTGCTTGGGGGAACTTGTTTCCGTGTAACAATCCAGCACCGAACATGGCAATCGTCTGTGGCTTGTCGCGGCTGCAGCGGCTCTCCCAACCAATTGACCATCCATTTCCTTGTCCTCCAGCTGAGCACAGGCCGAGTAGATTGACTACAGGCCAGCCTCGAAATTTTTTCGAGCCCCAGTAACCAGCTGAGCACGCCATGGGCTGATGGTATGCGGCTCACCATCCACCGAAAACTGCATCAACTGCGGTTGATGAGGCTGTCAGTTGTCAGACGGTGCGATGTGTCGCAGGGACGTCCGCAACAACAGCAAGGAAAGCATCTCAATGAGCACTACAGAATGACCCTGGTAGATCAAATTTACGAGTCCAGTTCCATAAATCCTTCTCGTTCCCGGAGCACGGCTGCATCTAGCGGCAGCTCCATCGGAACGTTTCCATTCTCCGAAATAGCCTGGCCAGTTTTGCTGGCGTGGGAAGCTCAGCTTTTGTCACATCTCGAGATGACCAGTCGGTGTCCGTCCGCCAAGAGGCGTGCTGTTGAGATCACCGTTCGAGGCGGAGAGGCTCACAATGGCGGGTTGCATGAAGCCTGCATACGGCGAGGAAGCCGCAATATAGTCGTGCAAAAAAGATCAAGCCTAGTCTTTCCCAAGTATTCGGGTTTGTCGCTGGATCGTTGAGATTCTGCGTTGATTGATTTTTGAATGTGCGGGGTGATGAAATGTTACCGCATGGTGACGTGCGGGTTCAGCTTAACCACAGCGATGTATAGTTATCGTGCAAAGGGCTTCATTGATATTTGCTGGTTGCGAAAGTAGCCCGTTGGTGTCGGAAACCCTCCCGGGTGCAAAAGTGACACCCTGGTCGTGGGTTCATTTTAGGTATGTGTCCCAAAAGCTGGCAATCAGCGCAGCCTCTATCTTTGCATTTGCGCAAAAAGGCGCATGCGGGGCTGCGCGGCAGGGAAAAAACTCTCTTATGGCTCGATTCATGGTGTTTCTCAGCAAATAAGCAGGATTCAACTCGTCGTCTCGTCAGTAAAATGGTTGGTATGTGATGTTGCGAGCATGGTACGCTGAGGAGAAAGCTAATGCTTGTGCGCGGTGATAGAAGGTGCCTTGGGAGTGGCTCGGGGAAAATCACGTGACTGCGAAGCCACTTTGGGCGTAGGAACGAATAGAAGACTGCATTATTTTTGTTAGGTAATCAATGCAGTATTATTAGTAGGGACTTGACTTCGTATTCGAATCCAGGCGTCGCAGAACCAAAGGCGCCAAGAATCAAGAATTTGTCGGCAACGGCGTTGGGAAAATCTCCGTGCCGCGGCTCACCTGTATGTCTAACAGTTCTGACACGGAAAGTATCCTCCTGCGTGCAGGCAGGGTCTGGCACAACGGAATGTTATGTTTTTTTTTTTTTTTTTTTCAAATTCAACATGCAACTCTCGATACATGCGAAGACCGGGTCACATCTGGTCCTCTGTCTATGAATCTCCCCGATTTATCATTTTGAGATCCTGTTTTGCCTTCGATATCGTTAGCGTCGCCCGTCCACCGAGATCTCCGCTCCGTGTGTTGCACAGCCGGTGGTTGCCCACCCAGTCTGACCTTGACTTTTCCCCCGTTCGACTTGTGCAACTTTTGCCCTGGATTCATCTCCTGAAACCTTCTTGCATACGCTCTTCTTTCAAGCAAATTCCTTTGGCTGTCACCAGTATACCCCCCTCGAGAGTCTACTGAGAATGGAGTGGCTTGGCCGAGCCAAGATTGAGTTTACTCACTCACCAACGCCGAGAGCGATCAGGGAGAAAGATGGCACAGCTACGGATCTGCTGAAAATCTGCGAGGCAACTACGCCGCCATGTCACCTGAACCCGCTGCTGTTCAATGGACACGTCCAGACCATGTGGACGGCGACGAAGCCCAGTGGACCCCCCGTCTTCTACCGTCGCCGGTTGTTCAATGCGGACCATGCCACTTATCATGGATCGTATGCTGTCGACTTTGCCGTTGAGCCCTTTGAAGGACATGATCCGACGCTCCCGCGCAGAACTGTGTATTATACAGAGGAGGAGGAGAAAACCCTGGGATCCACCGACAGCAGGCCTATGTTGGTCGTCCTGCACGGTCTGTCTGGCGGTTCTCATGAGATCTACCTCAGGCATACCATCGCCCCTCTTCTAGGCAAAGGAGGCTGGGAGGCATGCGTTGTAAACTCGCGAGGATGTGCCGGAAGCAAAATCACCAGTGGAGTGCTGTACAATGCTCGCGCCACCTGGGACGTGAGACAGGTAATGACTGCCCACCCTTACTTTGGAATCCTTGCGATACCCTGCTGACATTCTTTCCATGAAGACAATCAAATGGCTTCGCGAAAAGTATCCGAACAGACCACTTTTCGGCCTTGGATTCTCCCTCGGAGCCAACATGATGACAAATGTACGTCCCTCCCCTGAGGCTCAGAGCTGGAATGCTGATCGAGGCATAGTATTGCGCTGAAGAGGGTGAAAGCTGCACCCTGAAAGCCGCTGTTGTTTGCTCGAATCCATTCAATCTGGATTGTGCCAGTAAGCTGATGCAGAGTACCTTTATTGGAAGAGAACTCTACCTGAGAGTAATGGGCGGTAAGGAGCATCGGCCTGCCAGATTGATCATCATACTGATGCCGGACCACAGCATCCATGAAACAGCTCGTTGCTACCCACAGAGAGGAGCTCAAAGAGCATACAAACCTGGACCTGGAAGCCATTGAGCATGTAACCTATCTGCATGATTATGACAGAGAGGTCCAGTAAGTGACATTGACTGATCCCAAAACGGCCATGCAATGTTGACCCACGAGCAGATGCCCGACTTGGGGCTATCCCACGGAATCCGCATACTACCGAGACGCCTCCTCCTGTGATTCAGTCCTATCCATCCGAATACCTTTTTTGGCTATCAACGCCAAGGACGATCCCGTACGTTGTCGCGGCATGTTGAAATCTGCGGCGCTCATAGACTAACATGGATGGTGCCGTAGATTGCGGTCAATGGTGCTCTTCCGTACCAAGAATTCCGCCAGAATCCCAACACCATTCTGCTCACGACGTCACTCGGCGGCCACCTTTGCTGGTTTGAGTGGGGTGGTTCGCGATGGCTGACCAAACCTGTGACCAACTTTTTGAACCACATAGCCAATAAGGTTGACTTTGAATCGATCAAACCGACCAAAGAGGCACAGGTTGACGAAGTGCCTGCCCCTTTTGACCCCATGCGACGGAGACTTCATGTCCTCAAGATGTAACACTTCAAGACAGGAGCCGTGGAACATATTCGCATGCAATGTTTACAGATTGACTGGCAAGGCAACGTCAATGTACAAGCGTTAGAACAGCATAGAAAGGCCAAGAATAGACTCTAGTCGATACTTTTCTGTATATTGACTCCCTATTTCCAGCCCGAGTTTCGAGCCTAACCCAGCCCAACGAATGCTCCTTACGCCCCAGAACGCCGAACAATGCAAAATGAGAGAGAGACTCGCAGAGCGATGTAAAATGCAAGCAGCTGCCTATGCAAACGCAACCTTCTTCTTGGGCGCCTTCTTGGCCTTGCTGCCGGCGGTGAGGAGCTCCTTGACACTCTCGTCGTCTATTTCGGAGGTCTTCTTCTTGCGCTTGCGTCGTAGCGAATCCTTGACGTCTTCCAATCGCGACTGCCTCTCCCCCTCCTTCTTCTCGGCTTCCACTCGTCGTGCCTCGCGGATCTCTTCCATCTGGCGGGCCTTGATCATCTTGGACTCGATCTGGCCATTCTTTTCGGCCTGGACGATGGAGAGGATAGTGTTCATGCTTTCCTGCCGCCGATTGTTAGCATACAGAGCCAGTGGCTAGCCGGGGTAAAATTTCGCGTCGGAAACGCTGTAGTGCGACATACCCGATCGTCGACAAAGACCTTGCCCTTCTTCCTGCCTTTGGGCTTGACGACGCCGATGGGGGTGACCGTGTTGAGCGTGGGGATGCCGAGCTCGGCCTCGGTATAGGTTTTTTGTTTGGGCTTCTTGAAGAGCGCGCTGACTGACTTGTCCTTGACCTGCTTGGAGGTGCCGGGGCCACCCTTGGACTTTTTGGACTTGGAGACACCGTCGGTGTCGGAGCGTTTGCCGCCTTTGCCACCCTTGCCACCTGCACCCTTGGGCGCGGCGTGCTTATTCTTCATGGTACGCGTACGACTAGGCGCCATGATAATGGATTGAGCCGCTACCGACCGTGCGACGTTACTTCTCTCGTGGTTGCCTCGTTGCGTTGCGCTGACGAGGTGCTGCGCATGCAAAGTCGCTGAAGAACTGGGGGAAATTTTTTTGATGGCGGCACTGATAAGCGGCGATAAGGCTGTGGCGCAGAGACAAGAACGCCAGGTCGCAACCGGGTGGTCGCCGGTGTGTCGTTGGGGCGTCGCGACTTTATAGGAAGCTGGCTAGATTATTAAAACCAGGAAAAATCTGAAAAGAAATGTATTCAACTCTAATTCAATAATTTAGTCAATGTAGCCGCAGCCCGCAACGTGTCGAAATCTACCTGAGGGCTCAACGCAATAATAATAATAGTGCAAGCCAAGAAGGAAAAACAGAACAGGGGTTTTTTTTAAAGAGAGCGCGATACAAGAGATTCAAGCTCTGCCAAGTATGCGCAGTAGGAAATGACCACATTTTAGAGTTGTTTGTTGCACAAACCAGTTACCACGTTGATTGCCCAAGTATACGAACTACCACCTCTGTACCTTGTTAGGTTGCACTGCAGTTGGCTGAGGTATGGGTTGGGTACCGGAAATGTACTGCTAGGGTACTGAGGTACTGGCAGAAAACGATGGGTTATATTTGGCTCTGGAGTATTATCAGTCTTGGCTATTTTATTCTTGTTCTCTTGTCTTCCCTCCTTCGGTTCTGGAGACAAAGGCGAGCAAAACCAACGCCACAAGCATTGACCTTTGGTGCCAAGCAGTTTACTAGCAGTTTACCTATGTTGGTGCGTATTAATCAGTTAGTTCTCTGCGCTTCTCCACACTCACAGCGCCACCACTGCCACACATATCCGTACTAATAACCTGCCTAATAAATAACTTGTTGCCGGCCAAGTCTGCCTCTGCTCGACTGGATAACCCAACTAAACCTCACGTTAGCAGAATTCTTCTCATCAACCTCCTCTGATCCACACAACACACCACCACATACCGCCATCGAACCACGCCTTTCTGTTGCTCACAGTCACACACTTCGAATATCCTTATACATCTGTATCTGCGCATTTTCAACTCAAGCCCAACGCCTATTTACGCGCGCCGTGTCCTCCAATACCTCGTCAACGCTGCCCAGCTCGCGTGCCTGGAATCCTCCCTCGCTAGTCGACACCTTGTTGCTGCTCACTCGAAACCGCTGTTGACGACGCGAACCATTCATCGCCATCGCGACAAGCCTACCGCAAGCAGACTTTCTTCCTCGCGCTGCTCCGTCGTTCTTGTCCCCCCACCACCGTCTTCGCCTCCCCCACCGCTCACGCCCGTTCATTGCCAGGTGCCGTTCCTGCGCTCAACTGCCGCCTTGCATCATACGAGTCAGTGAAACGGCGTCAATGGATAACCTATGGGCTCGTCGCGCAAAGTCAGTAACCAGCCATACGCTTTCGTCGAACTGCAGCAGCCAACTGACCCCCTCAAACAGCTCCAGCAAGCTTTCCTTGACGACGCCAGCCAACGGTACCCCAGGTGATTTCGGCCGATTTGCCGCCGCCGCCTCCTCCTCCTCCTCCTCCAGACGCCAAGATGGCAAGCTTGGAGCATTTCCCTCTAACCCAGGGAGCGCTCTAGCCTCACCCACCACGGGCACTGGCGCCTCCAGCGCCTTTGGTCTGGGCTCAGGTGCCTTTGCATCGTTTGGCTCTGCAAAAACGCCCAAGACCCCGGGAAACCCCTTCGATTCCGCCATGGCTTCCGCCGCGACCAAGCAGGGTACCGGAAAAGAGGCCACAAAGGTGGTTGGAAAACCGCGAAACATGGCCTCTATATCAGAGACCAGGCCCGCTGGGCCGGCCGTCGGTCAGATACACCCGCTGAAAGACACCTGGTCGTTCTGGTACCGCCCTCCCATCTCAAAGGCTCATGGATACATTGAATATGAGAACACGTTACACGGAATTGCCACCGTGCACACCGCGGAGGAATTCTGGGGAGTCTACTCACATCTCAAGAGGCCTTCTTCTCTGCCAGTCGTGTCCGACTACCACCTTTTCAAGAAGGACATTCGTCCTATTTGGGAAGACGAAGTCAATAGAACTGGCGGAAAATGGGTTGTTCGAATGAAAAAGGGCGTGGCTGACCGACACTGGGAGGATCTGCTCCTTTCATTGATTGGCGACCAGTTCGGGGATGCGGGCGAGGAAGTGTGCGGCGCGGTGCTTAGTATGCGCAATGGTGAAGATATCCTCAGCATTTGGACCCGGACTGATGGGGGTCGTGTGCTGAAGATTCGGTAAGTGCCGTGGAGCAGACAGGCAACAACATATGAACAGGCGCTGACATCTTTCCAGCGAGACCATGAAGCGTATCCTGAACTTTCCCCAAAACACCCGTGTCGAATTCAAGAGTCACGATTCCAGCATTCAGCAGAGGACGGCCATCGATGAGCAGCGTCGCGAGAAGGCTATACAGCATCACAACGACAAGCGGAACACTGGCACTTCAAGACAGAGCCACGACTAACGGGCGTTACCGAAGTGCCATTCTACCACATACCTGTACACTAAAGCGAAGGCTGGAAGCAGGAGAAGGGCAGAATCTGGGTTCCGACTTTTCTCGACCCCAAGGCTGAGCCTTTGCGCCCAGATGTATTCTTGTTTCCGCGTTGTTACTGTATTGCCTGTACCGTGTTTCTGTTGCGAATACCACAAGAGAAAAAAGCACATTACTTGTCATTCCACGTTGCTGTTTTGGACTGCGCCGCGAATCAGCTTTGTTGCCTCTTTGTTGGAGTCTGCGGCCCTTCTGTGAATGTATATAGAGGGAGGAGTGGAAGTCGGCAGAACATGCGGTGTTGCGAGCTTGTCTCGCACATTTTTCTTATGCCCGCCTGGAACATGGCGAGGGCTTTGGGATCTGTTGATTGGCAATTCTCTCTTTTTTTTTTCGTTGGTGTCGAAGGAAAGGGGAGGAGGCTTTGTATTATAGAGGAACCGGGATGTGGCACGAAGTACGACAGGATAGTGAATGTTCTGGGAAGCGAGATTTCAGCTTGGAGTAATCAAAACGAGAACCCTAAACAAACAAGAGGCTTCTTTTCTTGGTGACTGTTACGTTCACAAAACTATGGCATCGTATTTGCACAACGCTGGTACCACCGGGCTCTCGCCTCCTTTTGCTACTAAATTGAACGCCATTTGCCTGTTTGAAAAAAAAACGATCTATATTACAACGGTATGCCGCTCCCTGCGAGTCCCCCCCCCTCTCTCTGCTTTCTTTTTCTATATCACGTTCGCCTTGCCCTTGCCCGCGGGCGGCTCCCTCCTGCGCTCCCAGATCTGCAGATAGGACTCGCCGAGGTACAGCAGCTCGGCCTGGACCTTGTCGACGAAGAGGTCCTGGCAGACGACCCAGTCGCCGGTGGCCTTGTCGCGCAGCTGGACCCTCCACGCCTTGCGCTCCTCGCCCGTGTCGGCGACGTCGTCCTTGGCGGCGCGGACGGCCTCGTGAACGACGTTTGCGACGAGGTCGTACCAGACGGGCTCGCCGGGCGGGTGCTGCGCCGGGCTGGGCTCGACAAAGGGCGCGAGGTCGATGCCGGTGCGGGCGTCAAAGGTGACGATGGTCGGGTTGCGCTCCGTGACAAACTTGTTGCGGCCGAAGCGGCGGACGTGCAGGGCGAGCAGCGGCGGCAGCGGGTGCAGCAGGCGGAAGCGCTTGCGCTGCGCGTGGTGCTCCTGCGCGGCGCGCCCGTCGTACTTTGCGAGAAGCGTGGTCAGCGGCACGTGCGGGATGATGTTCTGCGCGCTCTCATCGCGGAAGAGCGGCGCGGGCGGCAGGTCCAGCGTCAGCGCGAGAAAGGGCGCGACGTCGACCTGCACGGCGCCGGCGTCCTCGAAGCGCAGCCGGTCGCCGGCGTCGGCGCGCGCCGTGATGGCTTGCGACTCGACCCTGAGCCGCCCCTGGAAGGCGCGCTGCACCATGGAGCTGCCCGGTCGCGTCTTGCTGCCGCCGAGCCCGAGGTGCAGGTTGTTGAGGAACCAGAGGAGGAAGTCGGCGGGGTCCGACTGCGAGGTCAGCGTGAAGCGCTTGTTGGAGCGCAGCGCGACCTCCTGCAGCAGCTCGTGCGGCGAGACGTGCGACCGGAAGGCCCGCGGGTTCCAGATCTTGCGGAACAGGATGCTGCACCGCTTGACCAGCTCCGACTTGTCGGAGAAGTCCTCGAGCAGCATGTAGTTGCGCAGCGGCGTGACGTGTGACAGCGCTTGCACGACGACATTGAGGTAGTCGTTCTCCTTGATGTTGTTCATGCCCACAAAGCCCGGCACGTACTCCTTGCCGCTCAGCGTCCAGCTCTTGCTTCGCCCCGCCGCGGCCGGCCGGTCTAGCTCCATGACCTCCTTCTTGGTGTACCTCGGGTCCGATACGTACTTGATGTCGTCGAGAGACTTGCTCTTGACCTCGTAGCCCTCGGGTAGCACATAGACCTTTTGTGTCTCGAGGTTGATGTAGACGTGGTGGTCCTCGTCGAGCGCGTGGAAGTAGGCGTGCGACTTGGATCCGCGGCCCTGGAAGTAGCGTCCACAGACGAGGCACGCGTAGACATTGATGTTGGAGAGCGATATCGAGCACAGTTTCTCAAAGTCAAAGTCGAGCACGTTGCGGTCGATGGTGTCGAGGTATAGGTCGTCGTAGCCAGCAGCTGGATTGGTCTGTCGCGTGGGCGCTGCGATGGGCGCCGCATCTGCGCCTTCAAACTCGTCGTCGCCGTCGCTGTCTTTATCGTTGCTGTCGTGCGCTGAAGCATTGTACCCGTTGATACCACCATTTCCCAGAGCGCCCGCTATGCTTTTGCCGTCGATGGGCGACTCGGCCTCATGCGTTCGTGATCGTTTGGAGGAGGGCGAGGCGATGCCGTGCAAGTCTTCGAGCGCCTCGGTGGCGTGTCGCTTGCTCATGGTGTCCAGCCCTTGTATCTATGCGCACCAGTCTCCCAGCGTGCCTTGCTTTCTTCCAAAAGTTTCGTTGGGTAAATTGGCCTGGCGGCGGCGCACGAACAGAATGGTGTATAGAGCAAAATGTCGTGGGACATGAAGGCTTCGACAGAGCTTCTCGCTGGTGGGGCTCCACAGCACTTGGTGAGCCTCACTCACCAGAGCAGCTCGAAGCCTATCTATTGACTTGGGCCGCAACAGCCACTTGTTCCTAAAATGTCAAGCTTATCGCAGTTTGACCTTCAGAATAATACCTATAATTGGTTCTAAATTCTTAAAAGCCGGTTTAAAACTCCCAATGGCTCGCCGCTCAGCTAAATACATACATGTCGTAGAGCTTGTTATATACAAAACTACCTATGCTACCAACACTACATCCTCCATAGGCTCGTCCTCGCCTGCTACAGGGGCAAGATTATCCATCTCCTGCAACGTGTATTCTACCAAATAACTCTCGTCTACAAGCTCCTCCATGCGCTTGTAATGTCTCTCGGTATAGACTCTCAATGCTTGTAGAATGTCCTTCAGGCTCTGCTGTCCCTTGGCTCCTCGGACGGACAAGTTGGAAAATTTGGAGGCTGGGTAGCTGCGCACGAGAGCCCACAGGATTCTCTGTGCAACAGGAGCAGTGCGCGCATTCGTGTTCCAGTCACGAAGGCGGAGTAGCAAAAGGAAAATCTGGTCGTCGGAAAGATTACCGAGAACCTCATCCACGGCTCGCAAACCAGTGTAGCTCCCCTCGTCCTTCTTCTCCCCAGTCACAACCGAGGTGAAGAGAGACAATAGTCGCCCCGGATGATTCAGTTGCAATGCCAGTGTGATGGCCTCTCTGTACGAGCCGGCGTGGATGTGGTTTTGCAGCTCCTGCTCCTGCTCAATCAACTCCAGCGCGGCCTTGGACGCGGCCGCTTGTGTCTCTGTTGTGCTATCTTTCCAAAAAGACACTGTCGAGTCACCGCTGCCAGAGACAATCATGTTGGTCTTTGGCTGGACAGCAACAGCCCACACTCTGTCCTCGTGGTTGTCCAGTGTGCACTCTGTCTCGCCCGAATTCGCGTCCCAAACCTTAACAAGTCCATCACCACCAGCACTAACAAACTGGACTGCTTTCTTCTGCTCGCCCTTGACGGGCATGTTGAGCCACGCGACCTTCAATATGCTGTTTGAATGCCCCTCGAATGTTCGAATGCAGGTGTAGTCAGCCAGACTCCATAGTTTGATGCTCTTGTCACCACTGCCCGTAAGAACGACACCCTTGCCTGTGACAGGGCCGTCATCGCCCTGTAGTGTAGGAACGTTCACAGGCGAAAACCGTACTGACCATACACCTCGCCTGTGGCCACGGAGTATACCCTGCACTTCACCCTCGGCAACAGACCAAATTTTCACGGTTTTGTCCTGAGACGCTGATGCGAATAAGTTCCCAGAGTGATGGACATCGATAGCGTTGATGTCCTTGTCATGGGCCTTTCGAGTATAAAGTGCTTTAGCTCCCAGCTTTGAGCCCTGTTGCAACGGCTTACGAGGCACCTCCCACTTCTTGATAGTCTGGTCCTGAGAACCAGTAATAATGAAGGCAGGAGGGTGTGATAAGGGATCTTTGAACGGCTGCGAGCTCTCCTGTGGTGCTGTGTGAGGAAGACCAACTGCACCGAGGGACTCGGCGTGGCCTGAGAAGGTCGACCAACATGTGTATGATCGGTTGCTGTGGTCAATTCGCCAAAGTTTTGCCGTGTTATCTTTCGCACCGGTTGCAATCCAGTGCCCAGACCAATCGACATCCAGTGAGATGACAATATCTTCGTGCCCTTTAAGCAGTGCTGTATCTTGACCAAAGTACGGTGCGCTGTCAAGGTCCCACGCCGTGGAAGGTCCCTCTGCATCAGAATCCACGACAGAGACCAATCTAATGTCCTCAGAATTTGTGGCCAGTGCTAGCATAGTGCTGTCTGGCAACATATAGGCAAGGTCGATGATGTCGTCGTGGGTTCCAGAGATGCGGCGAAAAGGCTCAGGCGCAGTGAGGGATGCAGGATCGGCCTTCTTAGGAGTCTTGTAGAGAGCCAGCGTGTGGTCCACTTGAACACCTAGAATAAATGGTAGTCGGGGGGTATGCAAAGCAGCTACAAATGCCTCTTCTTCGCTCTTTTCCGATTGTTTTGGTGTCAGCTCCTTGCCCGTATCGGTATCCCAGATACGCAGGCAACCAGTAGCACCAGCTGAGTATGTCAAGTTTCCATCGTCAAGAAACCCAGCAGCTTCAACAAGCTCCAGACAGGGCACAACTTTGCGGATCTTCCAAGACTTGGCATCCCACCAAATGAGAGTCTTGTCTCGACTCGCAGTTACGATGGCATGCTGAGTTGGGCAGTAGTCAAGGGCCTGCACATTCGAGACATGGGAGTCGAGGCTTGCGATGCAACTCCGTTTTTTCAAGTCCCAGACCTTGACTTTTCCATCCTGACTTCCGGAAATGAGCCTGAAACTTGTTGTGTTCGAATCTGCTTCGTCGCCGTCGTCCCGCCCTTTGCCTTTGCCCTTGCCAGAGCACCCGGCATCTTGGGATCGAGATGCGACCTCAAAAAAGTGCAAAGCCGAAACAATGGCTGAAGGACCGCGAAACGTATGGGTCACATACCCTCCGGCAATATCCCAGACCTTGATCGCGCCGTCTGTGCCGCCGGTGGCGAGGAGCGTACTTGTTCGATCGACTGCAAGGACGGAAACCGGTGTAGTATGTGGCTTGAGGGTTCGAATGAGTGATGATTCAATAGAACTTCCGTCGGCCGACTTCTTAAGCGAAAATATTCTCATTGATAGTGATCGAGAGCAGATGATGAGATGCGAAGCAGAAGGTGTCACTACCAGAGGTCAGTAAATCGGGGTTTGTATGAAGAGCGCGCTGTCACGCACAAGTCAGTGTAGAAATAAGCTCCCCATCCTAATCAAGAATTAGCAAGATATTTGGATATCGGGGACCAAGTTGCAACGCACTCCTTCGATTTCGCCAAGATGCCGACCGTTGGCGGGGTTCGTTAGGATAGCATCCTCGCCAATTGTTGTCGCCAATATCTGCGCATTGCCGTCGATTGATACAGAACCTCCGGTAAAAATTGGTCGAATTACACGGTCGACGTCAAAAGTCGTCTTCAAGGGCTGTTTCGTAGCCATATTTGATCTGTGCTAACTTTACACAATGCAGATGCGCAAACCGAACCACCAGGGATTTTTTTTTTAGGACGGCATGATAAGATAAGACGCCTGACCCACATTATCGGTAACCTCCCCATTAGCTGTACCTTATTTATTGACTACCTCAGCCTGGAAGCCTCACTAGTTAATGCTGCAACATAACATCATCTGCCAGATTAATGAAACTTTTTGGAATGCATCAAAATGCTGGTTTTTTTGATGCGAAATAGTGTCTAGTCACATACCGCGCCGATATAATCCCAACACAACGCCCTTTCGCAATTACCTCGCCATGGGTGTGCAGGGGCCGCTAACTGCCCAAGCTTTGGTGAGGCCCCTCAGTACAGAGTGAACAGATGATGCAGGAGCCCAAGGACATTTCTAACGCGACTCCAGGGTCGATCACCATACGACGACGTTGTACCTGGCGAAGGCCCCGAGGACCATCGCCATCCACCACAGCAGTATGATCAAAGAGGGCGTCCCGTCAATCTGTCTACCAAGCGCATCAATCGTGAGATCGTGAGAGCACACAATGAGGTCATGCTGGTTATTGGTGTTGCGGAGCCTGAGAATCCAAACAGAAGCCCCGAAGCAGAATCACAAAGGAGACATGATGCGCACGAAGAACATCTCGGCCGTCAACTTGACTCACACGCCAGGCGCGCCATGGAGATGGTCGGACTCTTTGGCGTTCATGGCATGCGCCAGCGCATCTTGGTATGAGCGCTCTGCCCTTTGGGTTGTCACTGTGCTAATAACCAGAAGATTTATCGTGAATTTTCCCAGATTCCTTACTGGCATCTTTGGCAACGACGGCATGGGTTTTCGTGGACCAGAGATGTGATCCCTGGCGCAGCTGCTGGACTCTTTGCGAACTACGTGGACCGCGCCGTGTTCAGGCTATGGCTCTTCGATAAGAACAGGGCTGTGTCGCGTCGAATGTAAGATCTGGCCGACTTTCTATACGACGCCTGCTAACTATCTCAAGCGTGCTTGATGTGTGGTCATATTTCCGGACCCATCTCAAGTACTTTGCGTCCATGCAGCGACTTGGCCTGATCCCAACTAATAGGTGGCTGCCGCGACCGTCATATTTTATTCCATTTACAGAGGAGTCGCCAATACCTGCACCGCCGCCATTGGAGGCATTCGATCTCCCCTCTTTGTTGCGTTGGACCGGCACTGCCATTGTGAATGCGACCCCCTTCCTAGTTTGGGTCATGGTCCTCCGGCTTGCAAGAGACTTACAGCCCGAGATTTGGTCTCGAGTGTTTAAAATAATCCCTAGCACAACATTCCGAGGCCGCAGAATACCTCCGCCACCGGCACCTCCCAGTCCGACCTTGGAAGTAGGTTCTCTGACTCTGCCGGATGAGTTAACAGTCCAAGGACCAACAAATGTGGTTGAAGATGCAACCTCGTTAGCTGAGGCGCCTGGTGTGATTACGGAACCAACCGAGCATCGCGAACCTCACGCGAGTGCATATATGAACCGTGAAGACGAATATGAGACCGATGAGGAAGACAACGAGAGAGTCAGCACCACCCTGATCAGCTTTGACGTGGAGGCTAGTGAAGCTAGCCCGGATGCGCCGCCTGGGCTATGGTCTGCCGAGTTGCGGCCCAGCCAGACAACCGATCCGAGAGCCGCTGTCGCACCCGTCTATCTAGATACCCTACTCACGCAGCTCCCCGCGTTGCTTGCCACCAACATCTTCACGGATACCATCCTCCGCCTTCTGATGATACCCTACGAGGCCACTGCGTTGAGGCTTATGGCCCGCGCTCACAGACTGCGGTACGGCCTGCCATGCGATGATCTATATCTTCCCAACTTCCTTAGCGAGTTGTCTTGGCGCGGGGTCGCCCACCTACTCGGCTCAGAGTTGACGCACTTGGCTGTTTCCAGCGAGCTTTGGGCCGTCTTCACCGGGCTGTCGCTGTATTTCCACCTGTCTGATAAGGACTGGAAGGAACTGGAGGCGAAGAGACTCGAGGACGAGCAGACAGAGGAGCCTGCGGCCCCTGTATGATAGAAGTCTATTCCTACGACCGACCGGACACTCGTAATAGCATGTATAGCCCAAGCAAGCACTGCTTGAATATAGATAAATTGAGAACGTATATATTTCAAATGATTCATTCTTTTCCTTGCGTTGTAAAACTCAATTGATTATGCCCAATATAAAAAAGTGTCATTATTTCCCGTTCGAGCTCATCCACATCACCAACTCCAGAAGATATTCATATGCATGCTTCCCATACAAAACAGGTAAAACAACCGCGGTATGCATATCCTAAGCACCGTTGCGGTGGATCTGTGCACCCTGATTTCTAAAGACAATCGTGTCCCTCCTCTCCATGTACATCAGGGCCCTGTTCAGCGACTGTTCGCTGTAGCCCTTGCCCTCGACCATCTCGCGACGCAACGCGGCCAAGCTGGTGCTCCAGCCGATGGGTAGGCGGCGCTTCAGCTCGGCCTCGACGCTGTTTACCTCGTCATTGAGCTCGCGGCTGCCCTGGTTGCTGCCCTGATTGACGGCGTTCATGGTGGAGCAGAGGAAGAGGCGGATGGCCTCGTCGACGTGCGCCTCAGTTGCGATGGGCGAGAGCGTCAGCTTGGCCAGTGACTCGGTGATGCGCACAATGGCCTCGAGCTGACGCACGGTGATGGGGATGGAGGAGCGCGTGTTGGCCTCAATCTCGGCGGCGTGGACCTGCCGGCGGATGGAGACGAAGTGTGATGACAGCTTCTCTGCGGCTTCTGGGCTCAGGCGGGGAGCGCAGCGACTAGGGGATATGTCAGTAGGTCATCGAAATGGGGAAAGAAAGGACCGGAGCCTACTTTCTGCAGTAGGAAACATATCTCCTCATCTTATCCACTGGAATCTCTGACTCAGCCATTTCTTCCACGGCGCGGTTTTCCATGTGAATACCCATGACGTGCTTGGCAATATTGACATCCTTTTCTCTGCTATGATCGTCCTTGACAATGAAGATCATGTCGAAACGAGAGAGAATAGTGGTTTGGAAGTCGATGTTTTCTCCGGGGGTCTTCATATCGTCGTAGCGACCAAAGATGGGGTTTGCCGCCGCTAATACTGAGGTTCTAGCATTCAAAATGGTCGTGATGCCGGCTTTCGCGATAGAAATGGTCTGTTGCTCCATGGCTTCATGGATAGCTACGCGATCCTCGTCACGCATCTTGTCAAACTCGTCAATGCAGACGACACCACCGTCAGCAAGCACCATGGCTCCACCTTCAAGGTAAAATTCGCGTGTTGACTGGTCTCGCTGGACGGATGCTGTTAAACCGGCGGCGGACGAGCCCTTGCCGGATGTGTATATAGAGATAGGAGCGACCTTACTGACGAACTTGAGCAGCTGGGATTTGGCCGTTCCAGGGTCGCCAAGAAGAAGCACATTGATGTCACCTCGTAGTTTAGCTCCGTCAGGCAACAGTTTCTTGGAGCCCCCCATCAGAAGGCAAAGAATGGCTTTCTTGATATCGTTGTTACCATAGATGGATGGGGCAATGCACTCTGCCATCACGTTGTATAGGTCTGGGCGGCGACTCATTTCCAAAAACTCTTGCTCTTCCTCTTCTGTATAGCTGGTGTAGCCCTTCAGTTGATCAGAGCTGGTCTGAATACCAACAGCGCGTAGGTATGGTGTGCGAATAGCAACAGCACCACTCGTAGCGGACTTGGAGCCCTTGTTCTGATAAATGGAGAAAATACCGGTGACTGTGCATCGAGAGCCAGGGATGACTCGGTTTGTGAGATATCGGTCGGCCGAGATGAGCACGTGTCGAGGGAGTTCACCAACGGGGACCTGGTCTGGCGCTTCTTGCAGTTTGATGACTTGCTGATCAATGAAGATCGATTTTTCATGCATAACAAAGTATGGGTCAAGAGGACACTTGGGGCTTTGGTCGTTTGGAGTTCTCTTGCGAGCGCACTGGCGAGGAAGGGAGACGCCTGAAAAACCGCCGAGGATAGGAATAGATTGTGAGTCGTGGCAGTTTCGGCACTGCAGATGTAGTTCTGTGGCTTTTGAAGACATGACAGAGGCGCCAATTACAATACCAGGAACTCGGACTAGTCGAGCAATATTCACGGAGTCAAGGTCACGAATGGAAACATCCTCGCCGTCGGAATGAAGCAGCAGCTGGTGCTGCGGAAGCTTGACTTGGCGATCGTGGGGGAAGAGAATTCTGTGAGTGCATTTTTTCAAAGCATTTTCAAACTATGCAAAATGTGAGTCAAATCTCCATCGACTTTTGGGCAGATTTCTTACCAGGGGAATGATATCTGCTGGCTCGGAGACAATCTTGTGTGCTAGCTCCTCGTTGAAGCTAATCAAATGGTTGATGTTGATATCGCAGTAATATTTTTGTACAAGGGCATTTTCCCTAAGTTGCTCACTAGGTCTCTCTTAGCTCATGACCTGTCACGTTGCGACAAAGCCATACCGATAGACAAATTTGCTGTCCAGGCGGAAGTCAAGGGTAAAGGTTTCGAGCTGTGTTTGGATCTGCAGTCTCGTGTCGCCCGTTTCCGCGGAGCTCGGTTCGAATACATGCGTCGAATATACAGATGGCGTATCCATTATGAGCGGCTTTGGTTTTGCAGAGAGATGATGCTGCAATTCGCAAGAAGCGGAATGTCGAATGTCAGAGTTGGCTGTGGAGGGGCTACAAAAAGCCCCCTGCATCAACGGGTACCCTTTGCGCGTAAAGACGCGTCGAAACGGGTGACGCGACAACGCGACTTAAAGTGGTTGCAGTAGGCTAAGCCGCTCTGTGTGGCTGGTGGGTGGATAGCTCGGCTGTGGCTTTGCAGCCAGAACGTCATCACGTGCAAAAGACCGGACATTCTTCGGCTACCGGTGGCTGTGGGCTCCGGTGAATAAGCTGAAGCTCCTTCGTGAGTCCACAGTGTGTAATTGCACCTCGTGGCCCTTCGACTTGTACTCATTAGTTTGCGACAATGACGACAACTGGTGCATTTCTCGCCATTGCAACTATTTAATACTATTTTGCGTTTCCATCACAGCCTCGAATTCATGTACTCTCCTACCAGCAATATTTTCTTACAGCGATGATACCCAGATAAATTACAACACACTGCAACAGCACCCACGAGCTGGTCCTCACTCCGAGCTTGTAGCCATGTTTTCCTCGCCCAATGCTGGCAAGTCCGTTGACAGCTTGTCGACAGTGCCAACCGGCGGTCGCGCGGACTATCCGTTTCACAGGTGTGCTGGTAGACTGCCTTACGTTTCCCACCGATCACATACCTAACGCTTTGCGCAGTAGGAATAAGCCGGCTTCGAGACGCGGGTCGATGGCGAGCTCTATCCATTCCACTGGCGGTGCTTTGCATCCTTCTGTCAGTGGCGGCAACCTCTTAGTTTACGAATCTGGTCAAAATGGTCTGTCCTGATTTGTCTTATTCACCGGCTATGTTATTAACGACATGTAGCCATCTCGACGTTGCTCCAACCGCCTATCGTACGAACAGGTCTCCAGCCTCATACATCAGCGCCAACCTCGAGCGCTCACAAGCCCCCGACAGCGCGAGACATTCCACCCGTAACTTTGACAAATATTCCTCATGTCGATATCGAAGACTTCAAACCTTATCTTTCGCAAGTCGGCGCCTTATACGAGCAACTTCGTCGCATCCAGGAGAACGACGAGGACGCGGCAGCTTCTAGTCGTCCTTCTAGACCTGAAGAGCCGAACGATACCGCGGATGGATACTTGCGACCATCTAGGTCACGAATGCCGAGACGGGGCTCAACTTCGTCAATATCGTCACTCGCGTCAATAGAGACGCCTGGTCCGTCCCGAAAGCAGAGTATAAGCTTTAGTCGCAAGGTACCCCAAGGGCCACCGCCATTATCGACTATTCCAACGGTTTACTTTGACGAAGGCTTCCATCTGGAGAACCCGAGAACGTTTGATATTGTCAGCGAGCGATCCGAAGTCATTAAGCCTGCTGAAGGCCAGTCAAAGGATGATATCACAGCGCCTCGAAAAGCGCTCGCCACTAATGCTATCCTACAGGAGAAGCTATCTTGGTACATGGATACTATAGAAGTTCATCTTATCAATTCTATATCAACAGCTTCAACCACATTTTTTACGGCGCTGGGATCTTTGAAGGAGCTCCACTCTGAAGCGGCCGATTCTGTCGAGAGAATCAAAATGTTGAGACGAGAACTAGGGGCATTGGATGAAGAAGTCGCGACTAGCGGGCTGCAGACAGTTCAAAAACGAAGACGACAACAAAACCTTGAAGGGCTAAGCCATGCCGTGGAGCAACTTTGCCAAGTCGCCGAAGGGTTGGCAGCAAGCGAATCGTTGGTAAATGAGGGCGAGGTAGACAAGGCGCTAAACAGTATTGACAATCTAGAGAAGCTTATATCTGGAGAGCACGATGGGCCGACGGAGGACGGACTAAAGTTGCGAGATCTGAGAGGCGCTGCAGCGCTTCAGAATATCGATGCGGATCTCAACACGCTGCGATTCAGGGCAGGAAAGGCATATGAATCACAATTTATCACGATTCTTCTCACAGATTTACGGCGGCATATCGAATCTGTGTCGGCTGCCGATGTTCTTTTGCGATGGGACAATGCCACCTCGCGAGCGAGAGGAGGGCATTCTCGGTCACCGTCTGTATTCCCTACATACCTCACGGCAACAGAAGACTTAAAGGCACAACTGAATCCTGTGATGTCTGGCTTGTCTCGAGCAAGACATGTCAGTACGGCAGCCCTGGCATACAGAGACGCGGCATTGAAGGAAGTCAGAAACCTCATTCGACGTCCCTTGCCAAGTTCGAGCGAGGATGACAACATGTCTCTGATGTCTGTTTCGACAGCTGGTGGTGGGAGACATCTATCGGGTCAGGAAAAGTCGGCCAACCTAGCTCGCAATCTGCGTGCGCTGGAGCCTGAAGATGCCGAAGACTTACTGAAGAAGATATATGTCAGTGTGACAGAGGCACTACGGAGACTATCTACACAAGTCAAGGTTCTCCTGGATATCGCGTCCTCTCTCGCGGACACAGGAGATAGAGAGGGTGTCAAGTCTCCCACCATGCGGTCACCACTGGGTAGCCCTCAGATAGGCCAGGCATCTATTCCTGGTATTGAGATCCAAGAGGAGCTGCACAAGGCGCTGGATGTAACGCATCTTTTAGCACAGGGTGTCGACATTGCCAATGACAAAATTGTCAAGGTCCTCAAGGTTCGCACTGAGCAAGCAACGGATCTCCCATTGGACATGTTCTTACGATACTTTACGCTGAATTTGTACTTTGCAAACGAGTGTGAAGCTATTTCGGGGCGAAGCGGCACGTCACTGAAGAATGTGGTCAACAGCCATATCAAAGACTTTGTCCAGAGGCACCAGAACGCTGCAATGCAGACGCTGGCGCAAGGCATGGAAGCTGATAGATGGGTTGCCAAAGACTTCAACGAGAAGCTTAGCAGACAGCTTGGGGAAATATTGGAATGTAGCACGCATGATGCTGAGTCGTGGGGCAACGGTAGCAAACTTTGGGTGCCGGCAATGGAGCTCCTCAAATTGAAGCTGGAAGAGGAGACGGCGGAAAAGGAAAAGGAAAAGAACAGCAGCGAAAAGGAAAAGGCACGCCCAGCTGTTATCGAGTCTGAGAAGTATATTCTTCCCAACTCGGCCCTTCTATGCATGCAAGGGTTGGAAGGGTTCCTGCATCTGATCGCTGGCATTCCCTCAATGGCCACGGATATTGCAACCTCTCTAATCGCTTACCTCCAACTCTTCAACTCGCGATGCACGCAGCTCATCCTGGGCGCCGGCGCTACAAAGACTGCGGGACTGAGGAACATCACGACGAAGCATTTGTCCCTCGCATCCCGAGCCCTTGGATTGGTAGCTACACTCATACCACATATCCGCGAGTTTGTTCGACGCCATGCCGGGTCCGGCGCAGGCACGTCTGCGCTAATGGGCGAGTTTGACAAGATTCGCCGATTATTACAAGAGCACCAGAACAGCATTCATCAGAAGCTGGTTGAGATGATGAACGGCCGCGCCACTGTTCACTCCAAGGGCATGAAGGCGATCGAATGGCACAAGGACGGCGCAAGTGCAAGCACACATGGCTACATGCAAACGCTGGTCAAGGAGACGAGCACGCTATACAAGGTTCTTGCAAAACACCTCCCGGATAGCACGACCCAGAGCATCATGCTTCCAGTGTTTAGCGGCTATAAGGAGCAACTTGGATCGGCATTTAAAGAGGCAGACGCGAAGAATAAGGCCGGCCAGCAAAGGTACGTTGGGAATCTTGGTTGTGAAGCTTATTGTACTAAAACGTTGATAGCATGCTTCGAGATATAGCGTTGTTTGAGAGCACGCTGGGAAATATCGAGGGATTCGGCGATGCCGGCGAGTACTTGGAGAATATTGTCAACGGCAAAGAGATTGCGCCCGAGGCTGAGGCGAGTTCTGTAGCCGCTGGAAAAGATGGTAGTACTTTGGGAGACAAAGCGAAGCAAGAAAACGAAAATGGCAAGGAAGAGGGGAAAGAGGAGAAGGAGAAGGACGAGGATGCTGCCACTAATAAAGACGAAAAGAGTGAGTCCGACGAAGAGGAGAAGCCACCCGAGCCACCAGCCAAGGACGATGTCACGATAAACGGCAAAACGGAGAGCGGGAAGAGCATCTAAGGCTGGGCTGCCGCAGGAGCAACAGGGCTGGACATGTAGATAGAATAGGCTGTTGTCGCTAGACAAACGCAAGGACAAGCAACGGGTATGTTTACAAGCCGCCGAGCTGTCGTTACGAATTTTACTTGGGGACGTTGATGCTGAGACAACCGGCTCATCAAGTCTGCATGCGTGCTCACCGCAGATGGACAAGGGGCGAGGAGAAGAGTACGCCAGATCAAAGTTCAGGCGCTGGGGGCTTTTTTTTCCCCTCTGTTTTTTCTTTTTAACGGCTCTATCAGCTCAACCTGGTGATGGAAAAAGCAACGCTGCCTGCGCAGCAAGGGCGAGTTATTAGTGTCCATAACAAGGCGAACAAGGCCAGTTAGTTCTATGAAGAGGTCGGAAAGAAGCGTTTGAGACAATAATTGTTCGTAAAGGGGGTGCTCGGATAAAAATGCCGTCTGCGCTGCGCAGAACGCGAGGTGGTAATAACTAGCTGAGGCCAGGGCGCGTCTTTTCGGCATTCTCGGCACCGTGTCGTTTTGTTCTTGCGTTCTGTTGGTTGTTCTTTTCTCATCGCACTCGCATCCCTCTCTTCTCAGACCAGAGAATGGCTCGTACATGGCTTCCAGGGGAGGAAACGCCAAGCCATCCACGTCATGTCCTCAGAAGCAGGGCACGTTTCACGAGCCGCCGTGGCCTCGTTTCCATGCCACTATTTTCTTCTTTTCCTTCTTGTCGATCATCAGGGCCGGGACCCGTACGTACAGTGCGAACCTCGACGCGCCGCACGGTAGAGTCAATGTACACCCCCATCGTTGTCTGAGGTTTCAGCAACGCCGAATTGGGCAAGAGGAAAAGAAAAACGCGCTGCCAAGAGAGACATTCTAGACTTATCATTACTGAAACAGAGAGTCAAGCTTTGGCAGCTTTATTACTACAGGAGCGCAGTATTGTTAGTAAGATTGCTTTGAGACGACATGTCCAGGTGGTTCTGCGAGTTTGGATTTCAACAAGAACCCAGAGCCCATGAAACGACTTCAAACAAGTCGACGGTAAGACAGCGCCAATGTCCCTGAGTTGTAATTTGCGTTGTAATTTGCAAACTACTGTACATCTCTGTCCTTTGATGCGGAAGCTCTCTCTCTACATTGTGCCAGGTTTCAAACTCGCCGTGGAATCGCACCTCATGTAGGTCGTTACACAGGGTACGCAAATGACGTTTCTTGCATCACAGAGCAACGCCTTGGGTAAGCGGGGGTTGTTGTTTCCTCGACGAGAGTCACCTTGTCGAAACGGAATCACGTTTCCTTGCTGCCAAGTTGTTTGCACGTGATGCAGGAGGCATCGCTGAACATCTCTACGAGGGGGGAAGGAGCCAGAACTCTGCAACACTCCTAAGCTGCGAAAAGCTTGGGATGAGGAAGGATTCTCCCAGAAAAAGGGAGTGCCGTTGTTCAGCCTAGTTACCCGAGGCCCGAACAAAGTTCGTCACCAACTTGGTTGCTGACGAAAAAGAGGCGTTCTGATGGCGTCTTCCTTCGCGAAAGGCTTGCAGGAAAATCAGGTTACACTCGCGTAAGATAATACAAAGCAGGCTGCTGTCATGCATTTTCTGCATAACAATTTTTCTTGGTCAGGTAGTTGGTTGGGAATGAGGCTGGCTGATATTGCTGCCTTGTCCCGAAGCCCATTTTCCTGCACCACAAAGACCACGGCGGTTCGCCGGGCCGCATTAGGAATATTATTCATCTTCTCCGCACAAGAAAACGAAAAGACAGGGCATCCGGCCAGGTCAGCGGGTGTGAGAATGGCCCCGGTGGTCGTCGTGTCATGTCTCCACTGACGGTCTAGAATGCGATGATCTATCAGTAGAAAGAGAGAGAGCTGGATGGGTGGTGAACTTTTGGTGGCCGGACAAGTTGTTCGGCCTTCTCTTACTTGCCGAGCTGAAGCGGGGTTCAATGTTTTCTGCAAGGTACTCGATATATCGCATGATGGCACCTTGGTTTTGACCCTTGCATACCAGCTGTGTAGCAATGGCGATAATTGTGGTAGTAATTGTGGTGGTGGTGGTGGTGGTGGTGGGGTGGGCACTGTGTGCGAACAGTATGCGCCACACTGTTTAGCACTGTGGAGGCTGTATCCCTGGCAAATCGCACGACCTATGCAGTGTGCGAGTAAATCTACAATAATAGTACTATAAAATTAGTGTTCACGTAATGCAAAAGGGAAGAGGTCAACCCACGGGGAATTATTACCATTATTACTATGGCTATAGATGAGCATATAGTGGTTTGTGGAGGGGACACACTGTCCCTTGGCCGCGTCACACCGTGTGTGTCTTCAGGGAGGCTATGAACTACCAGGTACATGATCTTTTTTTTCTTACCCTGGCTAAAAAAGACGCATACAGATATGCTCTCAGCTGGGTCTCTGGCAAGTACATAGGGAGACTTCGGTGGGTGGTGACAAGGATTCAGTCTCATGTTTCGACAGGGGAACCGAACAAGCATTTCACAGACCAGGCACCACCCCGTTTTTGCAACGTGGAACCAGTCAAAAGCCTCCGAGCAGATTTCTGCCAGGCACCCGCAACTCCGGGCCGGTCGGCTTGCAACTTGCCAGGGGAGGGGAGGGGGAAATCCATGCTTACAGGGGGGGGGGGGGGGGGTCAGGGAACTCGCCGTTTTTGACCTTCCTTCAAGATACCACCGTTCAGAGAAGGGGGGGGGGGGAGGGGAGGCGCACGGTGGCGTCTTCACCGTAAGCCACGAGTCAGGGGAAGCCCAGCCAATCGTAAGCCTAAATATCACGATGGGGTCTTTGTTCTTTTGTTCACCTCCGTTTTTTACCCACTTCTTACTAAACGGAAACCAAACGGAAAACACCGCGACGCCGCCACCGCTAGAAGAATTTGTTTATTAGGGTGGGAAAAAACAGGGGAAATGGAAGAGGCTTTCTTATTGTCTGTAACCGAGAAAGCGAGGTAGGGACGAAGACGTGAAAAAAAAAAATGGCACACTCTTCGTTGACTCGTGAAAAAGGGCCACTGTACCCCGCTGCGGTGGCCAAAAAACAAAACTGGCGAGAGGGCGAAAAGACAAATTTCAGGTTGTAAAGTACCGACGGAGCACAGGCCAGTCAAAAACGGATGGGGTGAGTCGATGGCGCCTGCTTCCCCTGTCGACTTCTGCCTGTCTACGTACGCCCTCGTATTCACTGCCCACAAAGTCGTGCCACTGAACAGGGCGAGGTTGGTGGGAAATAATAGCCCAAGGTGTGGACGCGCAAGCTCTTGTTCCCCCTCCCCTGCCTGTCCCTTCGGTTACAGGGCGCCCTTGGTACCTGGGCCGCTACAGCCCGACCCATCCGACACACCTGTCTGGTTACCTATAGTAGTATCAGTAGGCGCCGCGACGTCCAAGGGCGAGTCAAAAGTGAAGCCCACAAAAACAGTGTTCAACAAAGAAGAAAAGAAAAAGCCAGTCAGTCAGTCAGTGTGGTAGCACGTCACATTTTTAACGCAGTTTTTTTTTTGTAATTGCTAGGCTTTTATTCATTCTGAAGTTCCTAGTTTGTGACTTTTTCCATATCTCAAGACTATGTACAGCTGGAAGGGTGTTGTTCGCAAAAATTCAGCTCTATACGCAAAATTCCCAAAAGATTTTGAACTGGTGTTTTTTGTTGTCCTGTCCTAAGAGGTACTCCTATCTCTTGACTTGTTTTGAGGAATACCCCTCTCCATCGTAGGACTGCTTTTTTTTTTTGGTTCCAAACTGCGCCTTGGTTTCCCATATATGCCTTTTATGTAGTCAAAAATCCATTTCTCTCCTTCCACAGGGGTATCGCTTTCTTGCCGTTCTTCTGCGAGTAAACCGGCATCTCTATATCATAGGCAATAAAATTCAATTTCTGCTTTGCAAAGGCGCACTGCGCACAACGTGTAATAAGGACTGGCAGGGGCGTGGGTTTGATGCCAACTTTCCCCGAAGCATTGCATCAGTCGGCTAGCCGACTATATCTCTGCAAGCTTTACTTGTTGAGACACACGTGTATGCGTTTAGAAGACGATGCCAGTGCTGCCAGAGCCCAGAGACACCATCAGGTCGGCGGAGGGGGTGACCTTGGTCTGCACGTCATTCGGGGCGTAGTAGGCGTTGTCGCAGGGGAAGACCACGCAACCGGACATGGGATAGGTCTCACCAGCCGGCCACATCTGCTTGATGTTGTTGATGTCGCCGGGAACAACAATGGCCGAGACGTCGAAGTAGGTCTTGCCCTCCCAGCCACCAAAGAGGACCTCGCCGAGCATGCCGTCGGTCTTGGGCTGGCCGCCCTCAACGGCGATGAAGTTTCCCTGGTACTTGGCATCGAAGTTGACGGTCGTATTCTCCGCGTTGCTGACGGTGACGGGCTCCATTTCGGGGGACCCGAGGCTAGGGGTGAAGTGGATGGTGCGCACATTGTTGTCCAGGGTCCAGAAGGTAACGGTGGCAGCGTGGACGGCGGCAGCAGAGGCGGCGAGGCTGAGAAGAGTCTTGGAGAATTGCATTTTGATTGATTTGCGAAGAAACCTTTCAGAAGAGTCTTGTAAGGATAGTAGGTGATCGTCGAGATCTAGGTGTGTGTAGATGAGGGAGTGTGCTGAGGTTTGCTTTCAAAGGAATGAAGAAGCAAAGAGTCGAGTTCCTGTCAAAGGAAGTAAAAGTCGAAATGACTTGATTGAGAATGAATGTCTGAAGGATTGTGTGTGCAACAGAAGAAAGGGTATTGACATAGGCTCGGGGAGGGGCGCCGTTTTATAAGTGTGAAGCCGTCTGGGGCAGGATAAGTCTGAAAGAAGCATCTAGGTACCGAGCCGTGGGTCATGCCAAAGATTCTAGACCAAGAAGTGTATCCACGTATCCGTTGTACATTGTTTGGACGTATGTCTGTGTGTAAAGGTACCGGTAGACGGGCTATGTATTCATACGTATGCAAGTACCGCCTTGCCTGGTGCTGGGTTCATCATCTCTGGCTGCGGGAAGTCTATCTGGGCGTGTGCGCAAGTGCGGTCTGTTCCTGACTCTCGGTAAGCCACTGAAACCCACTGTTGCATCCACACCCCCCTTGGCCACACTGTGCGGATAGATGGTACATGACTTAGGTCTGTTCATCAAGTCCTGCTTGTACCTGGACTTGACATGTGTGTGTGCCCTCGTCCGTCTCCATTGTGGGTGGGACGAGGGAGAACGGTGCCGCCCATTCATCAAGTCCTAACTATTCAGCAGCCCCTGGTGGACCAACCGTCCATGGTACCTGCAGCGCCCGTCTGGATAAGCGTACCGGCAGAGCACCGATTTATTCCCTCACCCTACGCTATATAATATGCTCGTCGCAGCCTGGGGGGGGAGCCCAACAACAGCGGTGGCCACGTAGGCTGTAACTTGGCCAGGACTGCTGGCAAAGTAGCAAACACACAAGGAGACCAATAATAGTTCCGATGGTTGCTGGATGTCCCGTTTTGGAAAAGTCCTTTATCCCAGTACCTTGCTGGATGTATCTTATTATTGTGCGTGTTATTGTCTCTATTGTTATTAGTCAACAGTCTGCCTTGTAACTTTAGTGGTGTGCCAGTACACACACCTGTGGGCAATAAGATACAGGTTTTTGCACTGGTAATCTCCGTAAGAATGGTACAAAACGGTGAGTTAGCGCCGTTATAGACCGGGTTCTGGAATCAAAAGCCCATGGACTTTGGTCCGTTTTGGTGGATAAGCGAAAGAGATTTCTCCGTTGACAAGTCGACAAGGAACCAGAAATGCAAGTGCGAAGGTTAGTACAACCAGGAGACCGAGGTCCAAGTGTTTTTGCGCGCCCACAGTCTAGTTATGCAGAGTTTTCAGAACGGAGCGCCGACAGCCAGACGCTGGCATTTATCCGTGCTGGATTCTAAACGTGTCGTTATATGCCTCATCAGTTAGTTACCTCACCTACCCGACAACATAGCTTGTGATAGTGGTGCTGCTTCTCTAGAGTGCCTGCATCGCGGCCAAGCTGCTGCATAGTGATACCGGCTTTTATTGCCAGACTTGTCTCACATGCCGGATTCTGTAGTGAACCTTCCCTGTCGTGATGTCGTGGTTGCACGTCTTTTCGATAACTTCTGCATAGTGGTCGCCGCGGAGGAAGTTGCGCAGACTGCCAGCACACCACCACCTCTGCGACACGGAAGGGTGGCGGTACAAGGCGCACGCACTGTTCGAACAATATCAATAGTGCCCAGGTTCCCTCGCAAGTCTCGGTCGTGCGACCAATTGTCAAGTCACCGCGTCGTCGATACTGTCGGACATCGTCTTCTACCAAAACACGCCAGCGGCTTCAGAGTTTGCTAGCCACTCCACTTTTCCGTCTGAGTCGTCCAAGGAGCTACGACCGTGCAGAAGAAAACCTAGAACGAGCCGTGATTGGTTGGTGACTTGCGACCGGAACCAGTCCCCAGGCAGCCGGTCGCAAAGCGTCCGTACCTGACGCGGGAGCGAACAAGGCCGGGAAGCTTGGCCGGGAGCGAACACGGAGGGCCTGGATGCACCGCCAGCGAAGCAGCCGAGCGCTCATTCATGCAAGTTTTTGTGCTCGGGAAGTAGCGAAATCGGATGCGGCATAATAAAGGCAACAGTTGGAGGCCGCATGAGCATGGTTGGGCCCACGTAGCGCATGCAAACGCATGTCTCGTCTCCTTTCCTTTCGGCTTTCCTCTAAAAAGGAGAATTCAGAGAGAAAATACCGCAGGAGGGCTGCGGCTGAATGCAATGTTGGACATGGTCGGAAGGGTTGAGTGTTGTGTTTGCTGACCGACACCCATCGCTGCGGGCGTCGCTTGGCAGAGAGGTACCCAACACAGTCAGAGGAGGAGGTACCTAGTTAGCAGACTTTCTAGCAAGGTTTGCTTGGCTTGTCGAGGTGGCATGCTACCGATAACGATCCCACAAACATGGTATCGGTCAATGCAACGATGCCCAAGATTAATGAACCAGGCAGTAGCGAGTCGTGCCTTTTGCCTTCAGTAATAATGGTTCTCTTGGGTAATCTGTACCACGAGTTACTATGGGCACAGTCGAGCGGGGTAAAACCTCTTACCTAAGCACAATAGCCAGGCCTCAGCCACTGGGAGGAATAAGGAATAAGCAGACTCCATCACTTTGGGCAAGCCACGGCCCACTGCAATCAGGCTCACAGTGCATTTTACAGTGCATCTTCCACTGCATTCGACAATACATCCAGCAAACACAGCCTCGTCGAGTGAGGTATCCGAGGCGAGAGGACTTTTGTCAATGGTGTATCGCACAATGACCTTGCTCAATTAACTATGTGGTTAGACAAGTTGACACAACGCCCATCTAGACTTACCTCTACTTTGAGCCTGTACTCACTCGTCTGTAAGCAGGCTGACAAGCCGCCCCTCCCCCACCACGCATCCATCCTATCTATGTATGGCCGAGCCTGCGCGCAAATTCAAAAGGCACACTGCCTGTCGTGCTTGGCATGACATTGCAGAATATCGAATATTCTGACCGAGAGACAACCACCTCGCAGCTTCTACCGTGCACAGATCTGAGGCATCACAAGAACGCCAAGTGTACATTGACGGTCTCGACTCCGGTCCTTTTCGCTTGTACTGTAACTTGGACCACATCCGGTAGGATGTCCATGGCAGCGGAAGATGCCGACCAAGAGACAACAGGAAATATAGGCGGATGTCGCATTGGACGTAGCTATGATTACTATCCAGGGGGTTGTTCTAGCACTCAAGATAATGCACGTGAATGTATTCTATCCCATCAAAGGGCTTGCCACCGTACTCTCCCGCCATCGTCATGGCATCGCCACTCGCCAACGGCCTCCTCCGTGTTTGTATTTCTCCGTCCGCGTCCGGAAGCTTGACGGAACTAATTTTCCCCGGGCCGTTGCTCGATAGAGTTTGCCCGTTATACACTTGACGTCTGTTGTTCCGTAAACTGCGCCTTCGAACCGAGGGGCCGTTTCAAACTCTCTTTATCTTTGGCCACAGGCTCGGATGGAAATAGAAGCAACTAACAAATTCTGAACTACGCTTGACTCTGGAAACTTTACGGCATCAAGTCTAGGCTGTCGCCTCTACTTGTTGTTGTGGCGGATGGCGATGATTGCTGTTGACACACTAAGGGCCACATGACAATGTAAATTGGATGATGCTCCAGTTGAACGCCGCTCTCCCTCGTGATAGCTTGAATTCATCTTCTATCCTGCTGAAATCTCTAGCTCTTTATACTCACATTATCCTCCATAGTAACGGTCTATCTCGCCTTTTCGCGATTCCAAAGCGACCGCAGCACAAACACCATGACCAACATACCCACGTCTAGGCCAATCGTCCACGTATATCCGACCAGGTACCGCGGCGCATCCGTAGTCCTCCATACAAACAGCGGCAGCCAGGCGCCGAAAGCGTTGCCGAGAGTGTTCATGCTGCTGAGCACGATGGCGCGCTCCTCTGCGTCGTCTGCGCAAATCTCGTTGGCCCAGGCGTAGACCACCGGCGCGATGCCGTTGGCCGACCCAGCCAGGAAGAAGGCGAAGAACTTGAGCCCTGTCGGCACGTGCCAGACAGCGAGCACCGCGCTCGCGAGGATGTTGAGCAGCGCCGTCGCCGCGATCAGCGGCACCTTGGCGTCGGCGTAGGCGTCCGAGAGCACGCCGCAAACAAGCGCAGACGCGATGGTGACGGCGGGTGACACCGTGGTGATGGTGTTGATCTCCTCGACGCCGTAGCCGCTCGCCTTGAGCCACAGTGGCAGCCCGCTGTTGGCGGAGACGCCGTCGGCCTGCGAGAAGAAGAAGGCGAGGCCGACGAGCGCCCGGAAGCGCCACCCGGCAAGCGTCTTGCGGAAGACGGCCCAGGTCAGCGGACCGCGGGCCCGTCTGCGGTCCTTGGCCATGCGCGCGCGCGCGAGCTCGGCCTCTCGCGGTGTCAGGAAGAGCGACCGCGGGCGCTCCGGCAGGCCGGGCAGGCAGAGGAAGCCGAGGGCGGCAACGGGCAGCGTCGCCGCGAAGCACACGACGTACAGCCAGCGCCAGCCCTCGAGGCCGGCGCGCATGTGCAGGGTCCTATGGGCGCCGGCCTGGACGTAGCCGGCGCTCATGGCGCCGACCTGGCCGGCGACGAAGAAGAGCGCGCCGCGGCGGCCGAGCTCCGCGCGCGTGTACCAGCACCCGAGGTACCACTGCACCGCCGGGAAAAAGAGGCTGCCCGCGACGCCGACCAGGAAGCGCAGCGCGTACAGCGGGCCGGCGGAGCGGACGCGGAACTGCGCGAGCGTCAGCGCCGCCCAGGCCACGTCGGCCGCGGGCAGCACCCAGCCCGCGGAGCGCGCGCGCGTCATCAGCAGCGTCAGCGGCACCTGCGGCACCACCAGGCCGACCATGTACGCCGCGTTGAGGTAGTTGAGCTCGTTGCCGAGGAGGTGCAGGTCCTCGCGCATGCCGCTCACGTAGGCGGCGCCCGTCGCCGACTGGTCCAGCACCTTGGCCCAGTACGCGAGGAAGACGAAGACCAGGATCAGCAGGTCGAGCTTGACGATCAGCCGCCGCTCCTCGGGCGTGTCCGTCGGAGAGAACCATTGGTACCACGCCTGCCGGAGGGGGGGCTCCTCACGGGAGATGGCGCCGGAGGTGGCGTCGTCGGATTCGGCTTCGGCGCCGGAGGTGGCGTCATCGGCTTCGGCTTCGGCGCCGGCGTGTCCTGGAAGCTGCAGCTGCTTCTCGGTGGATTGCACCATTGCTGCGTTTTCAAATACCTCGGACAATTTTTTTTTCCAACAAATAAAATCAGCCGAGTATGATAGATTTTGGCCGAGCCCTCCGGTGCTGCGCTCGCTTTTTACTCATCGCGGTGAGGAGTCTGCATGAACTTGAGGATGGCGTGATTCGTTTTACTCTCCAACACACCCGATCTACTCCGCTATCACTATTAAATAAGCCTCCGAATTAGCAGATGGAACAATGGCCGTCGTATTATTCTTAAGTATTTTTTTTTAAAGCTGGTCTTCTTTTTCCTACGTTGTTGCCGTGTGCAGAGCGAGATATATATATGTATAGAAATATATATAGCGCTATGCGTCTAACCATTACCCGTAACATCATCTTCCTCACCTACCAGCTCCTCCCCTCAGACCCCCGAATCATCCTGCACTATCTTCTTGTCCTGCTGAAACCGCGTCCAGGCCGCACAGCCCGCCTCCAGCGCTTCCTTGTCCACGATACCCGGAATCTCCGCCGCGCGCTCGATAAACTGCAGCGCGAAGCCCATCTCTACGTGGTACCCGATGTGGCAGTGCATCAGCCACACGCCTGGGTTGTCCGTCACGAAGCCGAGCACCAGGTACCCCGAGCCCGGCAGCAGCGCCGTGTCGCGCCGGGGCGGGTTGACGGTGGTCAGCCGGGAGATGCCGGGGACGAAGGGACCGGCGCCCTGCCCGAGGACGAAGAAGTCGTGACCGTGCAAGTGGATCGGGTGCGCAACGAACAGCGGGTTCTGGATGACGAGGTAGAAGGTCTTGTCGGCTTGCGGGAGCTCAATCACCGAGTCGTTATTCTGGAAAGCGGCGTCGTGGCGGAGCACCTTGGACAGGGTCGGATCGTGCCACTCGATGAGCATCGGCGCGCCCCGGAGGGTCCAGTACCAGTACCCGTCCCCCTTCTTCTTGAAGACGGCCGTCTCTGAGACCTGCACGTCCGGCTTCCGCACGTCCTCCTTGACGTACGGCTTCCCGCTCATCGTCAGGTCACCACAGGTTTGCGAGATCTGATAGCCGAGCGTGGTCGGGACCTTCCATGTCTCATCGTAGTGCACCACGGCACGGATGTCGTTGGGTCTCCAATTCGGGTCGCCGCAGAGCCCCAGCGGTACAGATCGCATCCAGAACTGCCGTGCCACGGCCGCCTGGTTAGCCGTGACCAGGATGTCGTACCGCTGCCCCATGGTAATGTCCAGGACCTTGACCGTGTACGGCGTGACGGGGACCAGGTCGTGCGCGACGACGGTCATGACGTGGTTGTCGATGCTGAACTTGAAGTGGGAGATGAGCGCGGCATTCACCAGGCGTAGACGGTACGTCTTGCCCGCCTCGAAGCGGATGTCAAGCCGCTTCCCGGTGCTGCCGTAGGTGTTGGTGCCGTTGATCAGGCCGGTCTGGAGCAGCGGCGGCAGGAAGTACGACTTGTGGACGGTCGCGCGCTCGTAGGCGGTCGCGTGGTCCCAGTCGGTGAGGAAGAGAGGTCCGAGGTCGACGTCGTAGTTTGCGGTGGCCGGGCCGTTGATGACGATACCGCCAAATACGCCCTCCCATGCCTGCAGGCCAAAGTGCGAGTGGTACCAGGTAGAGCCGTACTGCATGGCTCGCCAGGTATACGTGATGGTGTGGTTGACGGGCGTGGGACACTGGGTCATGGAGACGACGCCATCGTTTTGGTTATTGAAAAGTTGGCGAATGCCGTGGGAGTGTATACTGGTGCCGTTCTTGGACGTGTGCATCGAGTTTCGGACGTGGACGACGACGGTATCTCCCCAGTCCGCGAAGAGAGTCGGGCCGGGAATGGTACCGTTGACAGCTAGTATGAGGGTTAACCAAGATGCGAGACAGCTGCTTGGAGATGACCTACCCATTGCTGGCCTTGGTACTCCATCTGGTGAGGCGATGATGTCGACAATGTCAAGCCAGTACTCGCGGGTGACGCCAGTGTCGGGAACCACACGGGTGTAATCCGTGTTAATGGAGTAATCACACCATGATGACCGATCTGAGGGCGTGTTGCCAGGACACGGTGATGATTGTCTCTCCGTCAGAGACTTGCCAAGCCCACTGGCCAGAAGAGGCCAAGCACTCAGAATAGTGAAGACTGTAGAGATCATCATGGTTCAAAAAAGAGTCCAGGCCAATACAATATAGATCTGTCCGTTTTTGGTAGCCATAACATGAGCCACATTTTATAGGGCTGCATGTCTTGTATATGTATATACATGTATACAAATATCTTGATAACATGGCATCTTCTCTTCATTCAAACACTTACATGAAGCAGGAAACTTACCCAATTGAGCAGATTGTAGTCCATGGTAGTCCGTGCGAGTCAAAGCGTTCTTCATCATTCGTCACACGCAGTTATATAGGCTATAACGAGTAACCTTTTACTCCTAACTATATGGGTACTATGGCCTCTTCTTGAAAGTTTCCAAGTGTTATCAAGTGTCATCTCAATATGTGACAAGCGCAGATGCAAGAAAGGGCTGGCTGGCTGTTTCATCGATATAGCCGCCTGGATACATGCCGTGGCACTTCAGCATCTCCAAGCTGACCTAACAGCCCGTTCATTCTCTAATTGGCGATATAACCCAAGTATCCCGCTGGAGTAGATTGCGGCATGAGATCTATCGGGGAGACTTGTGTCGTAATTCTGTTCAAGCGCGCTGAAATTTGACCACATTCTGACGAAGCCAGTGAGGAAACATCTGTGGCGCAGTAGCGCCGCAGCTCTCTCACTTGTGGCTAGGCCGTGGCGCAGTGGCGAGAAGCTGACATTCACCCGTGGTTGTTTGAGTTTTACTTGTAAAGTCAATCGAGTCTTGGCTTCAGCGAATTTCTGTTTTGCAAAAGAGGCGAGGAGGGAAGGTGCTATACTCGGAGATTTATTCGTGGTGGTGCCAATTGAAGCTCTAGGGAATCATCACCCCGCAGCCGTTCCTCGATGCATTTGAGAACCCTGGAAATAACAGAGTAAAATAACGTCTGGAAACATTGTAATATTGTATTATTAATCTCTAAAAACACTCCAGTGCAGCGACTTGGTGGTGTGCGCAAAAGTCAAAATGTCCGCTGCAGTGTTGAGCCAAAGTCCGCGCGCCCGCCCCGGCGATGCCATCGGGGTTAAGACTCTCAAGATGCCAAAGTCCACCAGTCATGACATCAGGCCAGGAGACGGGAGGAGGGGTAGAAAACGCGTCCGGTTCCCTCCCCGCTCTGTTGGTGTAATCTTACCGGCATGCGTGTGTGTATATAAACCGACGTCGGTCGCCTTCTTCCGTCACCTGCTCCCTTCCCGTCTCTCAGAACCGCCACTCCCCCCCCCCCACGATCGGATACCATGTCACTCCCTACACGCCAGCTCGGCCGCGACGGCCCGCTCGTTTCCTCCATCGGCCTTGGCCTCATGTCCTTTGCCGGCTGGTACGCCCAGGGCGCGACCAGCACCGACGCCGCGCACGCGTTGCTCGACCGCGCCCACGCCCTGGGGGAGCGCTTCTGGGACACGGCCGACGTCTACGCCGGCAGCGAGGCGCTCGTCGGCGGCTGGTTCCGGCAAAACCCAGATAAGCGCGCCGACATCTTCCTGGCGACCAAGTTTGCGCTGCGGCACACCCCCGAGGGGGCGCGCCTGCTGGACACGAGCCCGGAGTACGTCAAGGCGGCGTGCCAGAAGAGCCTGGAGACGCTGGGGGTTGAGACCATCGACCTGTACTACATGCATCGGGTGGATGACAAGACGCCGATTGAGCACACGGTCAAGGCCATGGCGGAGCTCAAAGCGTAAGTGGACGGGGGGAAAGGCAAAGACAACTGTGCTGATGAGGTGAATAGGGAGGGCAAGATTCGCTACCTGGGACTGTCAGAGTGCTCCGCCGCGACGATCCGCCGCGCCCACGCGGTGCACCCAATCACCGCCTACCAGGTCGAGTACAGCCCGCTGTTCCTCGACATCGAGTCCCCGCAGACGGCCATCCTGTCCACCTGCCGCGAGCTGGGCATCGCCGTCGTCGCCTACAGCCCCGTCGCGCGGGGCCTGCTCACCGGCGCCGTCAAGTCCCACGCCGACCTCCTCTCGGCGGGCGACTTCCGCGCCGCGGTGCCCAAGTTCAGCGCCGACAACTTTCCAAAGATCGAGGCGCTCGTCGGCAGGATCAGGGAGATTGGGGCGGCGCACGGGGCGACGCCGGCGCAGGTGTGCCTGGCGTGGGTGGCGGCGCAGGGCGAGGACGTGATTTCCATCCCGGGGACGTCCAAGGTGAAGTACCTCGAGGAGAATGTCAAGGCGATCGATGTCAAGCTGAGTGAGCAAGAGGTGGCGGAGCTGAGGAAGTACGCCGAGGCGACGGAGCTGCCCGGCGACCGGTACCCTGCTGGGTGAGTGAGGATGATGGCCCAGATGAATGACAACAAGTGGCTAACGGTTTTCTAGGTTCGGTAGCATGTTTCGCGACTCCGTGCCTCTGTAGTGGAAGGTGGTAATGGAATGTGATTACCTCTGCGGGTCTATTTCGTTGGTGATAGATCTTGTGTCTGCGGCATCGCCTGCTTGGCGTCGAGTTGCCCGCATTTGCCACATGATCAGTCCATGGCCAAGAGTAATTAACTGCTGAAGCAACACAGAATGATGTTTTTACATGAAATGATGCATCGTCTGACATGCTGTTGTGACAATCAGGCTCGGTAGTGGGCTATAAGTCAGCCGGCCTAATTTGACTGCTGCGAGCAACCATAAGACAACACCCATGGTGTTGACTGCCTTAGTAAGAATCTGGCATTGTGGAAATAATTATATCTACAAGTATCTCTCATGATATTAGTCTATCATACGGTCTCACGCACTAATCCGCAAATCTAATACTTTACTCATTTCCAAGACGGCGATTAAGTGCCATGTAGCATGTATTGAATTAATGTAATTTTTCTTTTCTTTTGCTGATATTCCACGTCCCAGCTTGAAAGTACCCATGAGCTTTTCGCTAGCATAGTTCTCATTTGGTGCGCTTGTAAATCTTCTTAAGGAAGGCCTCAAAAATCTCCTTCTTGAGCCCCTCGCTCTCATCAACATTAGCAATTAGGTTCCGAATATGTTCGGCGCGCTCCTCCTCGAATTTTAGGTAAATGTCCTTGAGTTTCAAGTCGTCGTAGAGCTTCTTGATGATGGCCTCCTTGGCGTCATTCTTTTGGCCGTAGTTCTCCTCAAGAATCTTGCGCTGCTCAGGGGTGGCGATCTCCAGGGCTTTGTTGACAAGCCAAGAGCACTTGTTGTCCTTGATGTCGGTTCCAATCTTGCCAATGTGCTCGGGCAGGCCAAAGTTGTCGAGGTAGTCGTCCTGAACCTGGAAGTACTCGCCGAGCGGGATCAGGATGTCCTCGGCCTGCTTGAGGTTCTTGGGCGTGGCGAGGCTGAGCTGATGTAGGGCGAGGGCGACGGGAAGGTAAAAGGAGTAGTAGGCAGTTTTGTAGATGACAATAAACTGGTACTTTTCTAGGGAGAAGTTGTCGAGGTTGACCTTGTCCTCGGGAGCGGTCAGGAGGTCGCACAGCTGGCCGAGCTCAGTCTGCAGCGTCACCTCCTGGAAGAGCTCGACGAGGTCAATGTAGGCCGGATGTGAGCGGAAGAACTTCTTGAGTAAGATGTAGATGCCCGACTCGAGCAGGAAGGCGTCGTTGATAGCGATCGTGCCAACGCCGTCCATTCGGTACCAGCAAGGCTTACCGCGGCGGGTGATGCTGCTATCCATAATGTCATCGGATACGAGGAAAAAGGCTTGGAGGAGCTCCGTCATCCAGCCCAAAGTCGCGGCCATGAAGTATTGCTCCTCGTTGAGCTTCTCGCCGGTGAGGATCGCGACCGAGTCAGGAACGGACATGCCGCGGTTGCATTTGCCGCCAACGGTGTTTGTATCAAGGCTCTATTCACGCGTCAGTATTTTTGCCATGATTGATTGGAAGTGTACAGCTCCATGTCTGCATACCAGCTCGAACCATTCCGTCTCCCCCTGAGGAAGCTTGTAGGACTGGGCATGCTCGAGAATGGCGGCCCGGAGCTTGGGCCAGACGCTCTCAAACTCCTGAAGGGTGGTAGTGTTGGCGGGCATCTTGTCTGCTCGAATTGTTATCAAGGATAGCAAAGACCAGAGGTGGAAGTGCGGGGGCGGCAAGGAAATGAGGTTTGTCAGTTAGGTATCACGACGTATTTTATCGCGGTGATCCTCCACGTGATGAAAGTACATACAAATTGGCGGTGCAAATGCTGCACGAGCAAGTATCTAATGCCCCGCTAAGGCAGGGGTCCCCGCCAAGATTTACGGCAAGATACGGAGCTTGAAAAGGCGTCCTTCAAACCATCCTTGCCCACTTCAACGCGTCCCAAGAGGTCACGAGGGAAGTGACGGACGACGCTCTGAATGGCGTCAAAAAATTGGCGCAGCTGCTGCAGAACCGATGGAACGAAAGTCCGAGGACCAAAATGATTCGTCCGGTATCTGAAATCCCAGCACTAGCAGGTACTAACTAGTAGCTGGGCTGCCTTATTCCGTTAAAGCTCATGAGCAACTTTTTCGGGGCGTGCCTCGTTCAATACTCGAAGCTCTTTTGGTGCAATTGGCCTCGTCCAATACTGGACGCTCTTTCGTCGGGGCAATGGACCTCATCCAATACCCAACGCTCTTTCGGGAAACTGGGCATCAGCCAATACCCGAAGCTCGTTCAAGACAATGGGCTCATCCATTACGCAAGGCGTCTTTTGGCCTAATTGCAAGGACGGCTACTCCAACGCACCCTGTTGTCGGGCACGATATCGATGGTGACAAACTCGAGCCGCAATTTTGGATTCGGCAATCCGCGGGTGGCAGAAAACGGGAATACTCCAGCATCGACGCATTAGGAAGCCATCATGGCGACTAAAAAGATGCAAATTCTCCGGGCATGCTGGATGCGGCGAGTTGGTCCGAGACTGCAAGTCCCCGTTAAACGAACATCGATGCACGCGCGGACCTGGTTTCTATCTTGCATTCTGCGTGGTGCATGGTAGCTAAGACATATTACCGCCAACAGGCAAAAGTTGGAGGCTGACAATGGAGCTGCATAACAACAATGCCAATTCTGCAACGTCGAGACTGCATGCGACGATGTCCACAGCCATCACCTCGAAGACTACAGCTGGAATGCTAACTAGTCTAAACGCGGATCCTCTGCCTAGCAATCAGTCACGTCACTGCTGCCAAAACACTTTTAATGTGCTGAATGCGAAGTCTAGTCTGGTTCGTGTGTCTCATCCGCCCTCTATTCAGCCGTACAAATGACATTTTCTCAGGCAATACCGTGCAGTATCTTGGGGTATTGGGATCAGAGTTACATGAGCTCTCGTGAATCTCGACGATGCGAGCGGTACAGTGGTGATGAGCTGAGACGCGGCACTTTCAAGCAAGTTTCTATCATGGATTGACAGAGTTTTCATCAGAAATGATGGAAGATGCGACTAACCCTAGAAAGGCTGGTCGCAGCGTCGTAGTGAAGCCTCGCCAACCTTTGCTAATCCGCGCCATGAGAACTCCGTCGGCCGGAAATATCTATCAACGTTGTTGGGCTATTCTTTGGTCTAGACGGCATTCGGTAGCTACTAAGGAACCTTCGCAAACCTAAACTTATTGGCCAGCCAGGCCAGCCAAATCCAGTCGCTACGATCTCACCAATGTCTGAGACGCATGCAACCAACGATGATAACCAAAATCTAGCTCATCTTAGACAGTGGCTACCCTATGCTCCCAAAAATCTACGGCTGCGGCGGGCTTGTCTTTCCCTCCAAAATCCCC
This sequence comes from Cordyceps tenuipes, assembly GCA_025583755.1. Lineage (NCBI taxonomy): Eukaryota > Fungi > Ascomycota > Sordariomycetes > Hypocreales > Cordycipitaceae > Cordyceps > Cordyceps tenuipes. Next base: position 88,316 of record JANZYN010000046.1, read on the forward strand.
CGCTGAAAGGCATGTGCCTAGCTACATTGTGTTAGGGATTCTTGCTGAAGCCAAAATTGTACCATGCAGCTTCTCATATGGTTGGTAATCAGAGCATGGTGCACTGAGACATCACATACAATGCAACCGGCGAGCTGGCTTCAAGCCATGTTAAAGGTTGGCTCGTCGGACCAAGATTTGGGTAATAAACCTACCACAGTATAGCACCGTACTCTGCAACCGGCTCGGCGACGACTCTTGGCACATCTCACTCTTATTCTTTTGGTGCCGGTGACAGCGTGACACCGTTTGGAATGCAAGCAGCAAAGTTGGCTGTCCTGCACCATGGTCAATCAAAAACGGCACCGACAACTCATTGGCCGAAAGCAAGGCGATATTCGGGGGGCACCGCAAATACGAGTCTCAGTAGCTACTTGGCTGACTAGTTGGAAAAGGGAAAAGAAAGACTCTGCGAATCGTTGTGGCTTGGGCTGTTCCTCGTACAAGGCTGGAGAGCTTCTTTCCCCCCGAGACCATGACCAGCTCCGGCTAGTTCTGAGCTGCCAGATGAGCTCGCGAGCCAATGAATAGCGTACGCTGCGAATTCTCCTCGGCAGCCCCGAAAAAGAGAGTTCTAACGCTACCGGCCATGTTGCTTTTGTCCCCTCGCCTTGTCAGGCCAGAGAGGGTGGCGCACTGGAACGATGGGGCGGCCGATGCTCGACAACCACATCGCACATCTCAAAGAAGCCACCTCGTATCCTGAAATGGCGAGGTGCCATTGCTGGAGCAGCTTCACAAGCTGGCAGGATGGTTAGCGGGGGGTCACCGCCATGGATGCGATGCTTCTCCCAGTACATTGCTATCGAGAGAAGATGAATATTTGAGGCCGTGGAGAATCAGAAAAAGGAACATGCCTATTGGCACTACAATAGTCTCGGCAGATCATCCTACGTCTTTTTCTGCCAGAGAGGACTGTGCCTTGAAAAAGACCTGTTAATTTCAGTGTCGTGCCTGCACTAGTTCTGTCCGGCTGGCCGTTGGCTCTCGAATTAGCTGCTGCAGCGAATTCAGGCTATCAACTGTGTCGCCAGCGCACCACCACTCGCCCTGGCCAGTATATTTGCTTTCGCAATCATCCCCCCCCCCCCCCCTCCTAAGTTCTCTCCTGACTGGGCTCAGCTCTCCACCCCGTTCCGGACGAGCGACAATATGCGCCTATCAGCATCGGCCCGGCACCCAGCCCCAGGCCTCACTAGCAGCGACAACCAGAATTAGTATAAGCCACTTTGCAAATAGAATGAGAACAAGGCAAAAGCTGGCTGCCTTGGAAGGGAAAGGCGTCATTTTCATCTCACATATCACCGGCTGCACACAGCCTGATGATAGATCAGTAGAGCATGGGAGGGAGGGGCGGCTCGACTTACACCGAAGACCAGCAACTCCGGATCCGCACATCGGTCCGGGTGGGGCATCCGCATCCGCATCCGGCGACAACATCCGCAACCCGCCTCGCATCATCGACCCATGCGGCATCGCTTCACTCGCCCCTGCTAGATTTCGGGGTACGGAAATTTTTCGTCTTCTCTTTTTACCGCTTTTGGCTTTTGTTTCTATTCTTATGCTTCGTTTGTCCTTCCTTTCCTCTCATTCGCTGCATCCGGTTCCCACGACTCTTCAGATGTCGGACTACAAAGACCATCCGCAGCCCCCCGAGTACACCTCTTGATTCTTTCCTCTTTACACAAAAAAACAGCATTTGATTCTTTTTCTAACAACATCCAGTCAACTTGGCTCATCACATTCGCTTCCCACAAACAAGCCCAATATGAAGTTCTCTCTTTTCGCTCTCGCTCTCGCGGCTGGCGCCCATGCTGCCGGTCCTTTCATCGGGCCTCCGGATAGGAACAACAACACCAACATCAACATCAACGGCAACGACAACAAGAACACCAACGTTAACAACAACGTTAACAACAACGTTAACAACAACAACAACACCAATACTAACACCAACACCAATACTAACACCAACACCAACACTAACACCAACACCAACACCAATGTTAACAACAACACCAACAACAACAACAACACCAACATTAACAACAACAACAACGTGAACAACAACAACAATGTCAACAACAACAACAACGTTAACAACAACAACAACGTTAACAACAACAACAATGCGAACAACAACAACAATGTGAACAAGAACAACAACACCAACCTGCACACCTTCACCACTGTCGTTGAGAAGTTCACTACATTCTGCCCCGTACGTTCAATCCTAGTGTTCGACCGCTACTCTTTGCTACGGCCAAGATGCCCTCTTCTCAGGGCTTTCTGAGCTGTTCGGTGGCCATCTAGCTACTCCCCCAAACTTGTAAAGAACTAGTCAACTAACATCACCGCCATAGGGCCCCACGCTCATTCCCATCCGGCCCAACAAGACCATCACCGTCACCAAGGCCACGCTTCTGGTCGTCACTGGTACGTTCAAGCTCAGCGCTCTCTTCTCTCGCCCTACCCCTGAAATTCCCTGCTAACATATCCCGCTCCCACAGAGTGCCCCTGCACCATCGTCACCACTGCCGTCACCCCGCCGCCCGCTACCCGCCTGCCGCCTGCCCCTCCCGCTGTCAGCCCGGCCCCCCCCGCTGCCAGCCCTGCTCCTCCTGCTGCCACCCCGGCGGTCCCGGTCGTGCCCGCCGCCAGCCCGGCCGCCCCCGCCGCCCCTGGCGCCCCCGCGTCGTCTGCCAAGCCTGGCACGCCCGGCACCGTCACCGCCGGTGCCGGCCGTCTCGGTGCCAGCCTCGGTGCTCTGGTCGTTGCGGCCGCCGTCGCCCTGGCTCTCTAAACGGATCGTTTCGCGGCGCTACGGCGCTACCGGGGAGTCCTTTGCTGTTCACGGGCTTGGGGGTTCTCGGCAGGCGCCGGTCCGGAGGTCTTGATTCGATAAGATTTGTTTTTTTGTTCTAGAAGAAAAAAATTCGCTTCTGTTTTTGATCATCTTCTAAAGAGATTTCGGTTGGCTACATCCTGTATTGCTACGGTCAATATTATAATAGCGGATGTTAATAATTCCGGGGTTTTTCTGTTTTCTACTTAATACTGTCACTCCTTTATGAATCGCGCCGACTGCAACGTGCCGTGCTGTGCTGTGCTGCTGTGCTGTGAGCGACCAAGGTTTAAACTTCAAAGAATTTCGTTGTCACCATTAGGTGTAAGGTGTATATGCAGCTCACGCCAGCCAACTTGTTGCAGTCTGCACAACACATTCATCTTTCACACACGACACAAGGCCGATTCGTCCACACGGGATATGACAAATGCATACGATTAGATACGGTGTCCCATCCCGGACACATACATCTCGATTCGCCGTATGAATATATTGGCAATGGTAGTGGGCCTTGGCCCATCATCTATCAGTCCTTTTCCGTGATCGTAGCATGTCCCCTTCATGTTCCGTTTCTCATCTCACGTGAACATCCCTCCCCCGGGTGCATCCAGCCGTGAGCGGACCTCCCGTACCAGTGCCTTGGCCTCCTCCACCTCGACGCCGTCCTGGCAGAGTTCTGTGGCGAGCCTGTGAGCGACGGTGTAGTCGGCGGTGCGCATGGCGAAGCGAGCCAGCCACATGCGCGCCTTGCTAGTCGCCGCAGTGACGCCGGTTCCTTCGTTGCGGCCTTCCTCACGCTCGCCCTCATCTGAGTCGCCCGGCGAGTCGGCGTGCGTGCGGGACGGGTCAATGACAGAGCCATCCGCATCCCTTCCGGCCGGGCCGCCGCCGTCCTCTTGGCCGACGCAGAGTTCCATGTATGACTTTGCCTCTTCTTCCTCGCCGAGCTGCTCGTACATGGTGGCGATTTGTAGGAGAATCTCAGGATCCATATGAGCTGTTGACGCTTGCGGGCCGAGGCCATCGCTGTTTCCAAAGCTGCTGCCTGCATCGTAATATGTATCGGCGAGCAAGGCACGTTTCAGCGCCTTGATTCCATCGCGGTCTCTACCCATCTTCTGCAAACATGATCCAACAGCCATCCACATCTTGCCGTCCCATGGTCGCAGACCCGCGGCCTTTTTGTAGTACCACAGCGAATATGTGTGCATCTCAAGCATTTCGTATGTCTGGCCGAGGCCATACCAGGCGCGGTAATCGCGGCGGTTGACATCTACCGCGCGTCTGTATGATTCGATAGCAGCGTGTGTATTCTTGAGCTCAACATACTCGTGTCCCATCAGCGTCCAGGCTGACAGACAGGTTCTGTCTAGTGTGAGGGCGCGGCGGAAGTACTGGACCGCCTTCTCGTGCATGGAGAGTAGGGAATAGTAGTTTCCGATAACGACGCAAGATTCTGGTCGGAACCTATCCACGCTGGAGCACAGGTGTGCTAAGAAGGCGAGTTTTGGTCGGAGGTTCAGGACGTATAAGATATTAGAATAATGATCCAAGGAATCCAAACGATGGGGGTGCAAGGAGAGTAGACGGCTAAAGTGCTGCTCTGCTAGCAAAAGATCTTTTTCGTGATATGCCAGCAGCGCGTTGCAAGTGAGGAGAAATGATGACGTTGGGAAGATGGCCATGAGCTGCTCGAGCGAGGTGGCCACACTTGTTGAATGTTGATACAGCTCGAGCGAGGTATGTAGGTGAAATAAGTATGACATGATATTCTGTGGACAGTGCCGAGATATACGGTCCAACTACTGAAGGTTAGCTTGGGCCGTTGGGTGAGGACAACATACTCACGTCTTCGCTTCTCGAGGTTAGTGAGGTAATCTCGAGCCAGCAGCCCCAATTCATGGGAAATTTGTGTACGCTCTGGAGGAAAAATCCTAGAGCCTTTTTGTCGTTCTTCTCTTTAGCAAGCACCATACCATATCTGGGATCAGAGTCAGCTGAATTCTTGAGCTTGGAAGGGAAACAGGCTTGCATACAGGTATTCCAACCAGCCTTGGCTCCCTACCACCTCATTGTCCACCGTCCTTGCTTCGAACCAGGACGCCAGATAGCCTCCGACGGCGAGAAGCTGCCGGTTCACAACCGTGCCCAGATCCTGCGGCCCCGTCACCATTTCGGAATCCTCGGCCTTGCGCTTCTCGCCGGAGAGGAACTTGGCGTAGAGAGCCAGGAACAGACTCTTCTGGCTGATGTGCGGGAGCGACGCGGCCAGCTTGGCGCCACCGGCAGACGCCCGCGCCTTGCCTCTGCTCTTGCTCGGCGAGGCGCCGGCATCCAGGCTCGCAGTCAGGACAGTAGAGAAGAGGGCATCGGGCAGGAAGATGGCGGCGCAACGGTCGTACTCGCGGCAGTCGAACAGCGACTTGGCGAGGAGGTATTTGCTGAGCTCCTTGGTCTCGAGACGCGCCTCCTCCGGATCCTGGTTGGGCAGGAACACGGGCGACAGGTGCACCGCCTGCTCGGTGTCCGGGTCCTGCAGCTCCTCGTCTGTTGGCTCAGGTAGGGATGTTAACAACTCGGCGGCCCTGCGTTCACGTTAGCCCATCGCATGCGGTAGCAGGAGCTGTAGAGGAAGGATGTGGCCTGTACCATTTTGCAGATTGGTATAGGCAGCGCTCTGAGCACCTCACGACTGCGTCTTGCAGTGCCTCTCGCAGCTGCGACAGCTCGTGGGCGGAGAGCGCCATGGTACGTATGGGTGCAGTGCACACCAGCAGTCGGCCCAATGAAAATTTCGGTCAGGCTCAAGTACTCGGTTGAATGGAATGATCTGAATAGCAGTGACTAGCCGGGCCTCCCTAGCTGTGGCGCGGACTAGACTGTGTTTTGTCGCAGTTATTGATCTAGACCAAGCAAGACCCGCCGTTTGTAGAAGCTGTCGCGAGCTGGTGGTTTGGTTTGGCGCGTCACTTACAGTGCTCGTGATGGAATGTACTGTTTTCTACACTGTACATCCTTCCAGAGCATCTGTCCGTCTCTCCTTCCTGCCCATGAGCCCAGGGTTTCTCGCTACTTGTAAAAGAGTTTTTTTTTTTTAATTTTTTCGTTCAAAGAAAAGAGAAGTAGAAGAACAGCTTCGCATTGAGATGGCCTAAGCTCGGGGAAATATACCAGACATTATGCAATAATCATCTCACGTCTCGAGTGCTGCTTGAATGACCATTATATTTATTGGGATCAATCTAGTCTCGGTTCATGCCATAAAAAAATATCCATACGCCTTGATGCATCCCCAGTTACTATGAGAAATTCAAACTGAGAAAGGACAGTGCTGCCTCGGACCCAAGCCCAGGAGTTCCCAAGCACCAACGCCAACACCCAGAAACCAGAACCAACATTACAAGAAAGAAAAGGAGAAAGGAATATCAGGGATTCGGGCCCAAAGGGGCAACAAAAGAAAATCCAACGAATGCTTCTTAAAAAAAATAGATTTAGCGTTGAGAGATGGGTTGCGCAACCGGCATCATGCGCTGCGGCTGGTACGGCTGGTACGGCGGGTGCAGCGGCAGCGGTCCGGCCGGCGCCTGCGACGGCGCATCCCTCGCCATGGACCGATTCGCGAGCGACGGCACCGGCGGCGCCATCGGCCGACCTCCCGGCCCTCGCCCGCCGTTCGGCGCGATCGAGCGACTCCTCGCCCTCCCGCCGCCTCCAGGCCCCATCTCCCCCGGCCCCATCGGGTTGATCAACGGCCGGGGCATCGGCCTCGCCGCCCGCGGCGGTCCGCCCGGCCCCCTATACACCGGCGGGCCACCACCACCACCACCAGCGCCGCCTGGTTTCGGTGGCGGGATGCCAAAGTACTCAAACGGCCGCGGCGGCTCTAGGAAGCGCGTGTCGATGGGCGGTAGCCCGTGGGCCGCCCGCCGATGCATGTGCATGGTGGCGGGGTCGACGGGGCGGCGGAACATGGCCGGCGGCGAGGGCGGCGCGGCGGTCGGCTGCGGCGGGGGCGGCGGTGGCGGCATCTCCCTGCGCAGCTTGGCGCTGTGCTCGGCCGCGGAGGGGAACCACGACCTGGGCTCCGGCTTGGCTTCGGGGACGACGGCGTCGTCGTCGTCGAAGACGAGCCCGTCGATGCCGAACGAGCCCGAGCGGGAGATGGGAGGGCTTGGCCCGCTGTTGCTGGAGAGGGCCGGGCCGGGCGAGCTGCGGTACACGGAGGTCGGGGACGACTCGTGGGAGGCCTTGCTGCCCTGCTTCCTGGCCGTGGACCCGGGCGTGGCTGGGGGTGGGCGGTCTGGAGTGGGCGGGATCGCGTCCTTTGGCTCTTCCTCTTCCTCCTCAATGATAACGACGGGCTTTGGCGGCTCGTCTGGCATCCGCTTCCGCGCCTCGGCGGCCAGCTGTTCGAGGTTGTCCATGTCCAGGAGCGGCTCGAAGCTGCCGAGCTTGAAGAAGGCGCCGGTGGACGGATCCCTCTTGAGGAACAGGGGCGTGTCGGCCGGGGTGTCTGCAGCAGCAGAAGCAGCAGTAGCAGCCGCAGCAGCTGCAGCTGCAGCAGCAGGAGGAGGGGGTTGGTAGCTCTCCAGAGAGATGCGGGGTGCCGGGGCGCTCATCTTGCGGTCGAGGGCGATCTTCCTTGTGACAAGCAGCCAGCTGCGCCAGCGGTGCACTGCCTCGTAGAAGCGCGCCGCCGTCTCCTCGCTGTCCGTGGCGAGAAAGTGGACAAAGTCGGCCTCGTCGGCGACCTGGGCGCTGCGCTGCTGGCTCTTGAGCGCGTAGCAGAGCTTCTTGGGCGGGCGCACGCTCTGCTGGACCTCGACCTCCTTGGGCGAGTAGATGTCGAACTCGGAGAGGTGGCAGAGTGGCACGCAGTCCGCGTTCGCGGCGTCGGCTCCCTCGTCCTCACCGTCGCCGGGCCGGGCGTCCTCCGTCTTGGCTGCGTACACTTGGCCGTTGTCCTTGAGGGTGATCCAGCGCTTGCTCCACTTGCCGGGCCGCGAGGACAGGTGCAGCTCCAGGTTGAGGAAGCCGGCGGGGGCCTCGGCGCTGTCGCCAGCGACGGCGTCGATGTCGAGGTCCCGGTCGCCTGACGAGGATGGCGCCGGCCCCGACGAGGACGACTCCGAAGGGCAGCTCAGAACGAGAAGCGAGTTCTCGTTGTCCGAGTCCCAGGTGTTCATGACATCGCGGACGCGCTCGTAGCGGCGCAGACGGCGCTCCAGGCCCAGCACGAGGTACGACTCGACCACGACGCTGGTGGCCGGGTCGATACGCTGCCTCATCATGGCCGACGCCATGTTCAAAATGTCCACGGCCGTGGTCTCGCCCGAGACGGTAAGATTAATGGTGGAAGACTGGCACCGGACCGCCACGCGCTGCAACTCGATGTCAGCTTTTCAAACGCTCCCAACCAACAGTTAACAAACAGGTCAATGACTTACCCTCTCTAATGACTGCGACGACGACGAGCGGGCCACAGGCGGCGTCGCCCGCTCCGGCGTATACGGCACGCCCTGACACAGCTGGTCCGAGAACTTGGCGCTGTCCGTCGTCTCCAGGCTGTTTCCGCGGCTGGAGAAGACGGTGGTGGCGAGGGAGCTAGGCGTGTCCGGGACGGCGGCGGCGGTGGCAGCGACGGCGATGGGCGACGACGCCACGGACGTCGGGGTGGAAGCCTTCCGGCTTCGCGAGAAGAGGCTGAACAGCGAGCTCTTGTGTCGCAGCGTCGGCGTCGGCGGTGGCGACGTCGCCTGTAGAGTCAGCTGCAGCCGCGCGAGGTCCTGCCTCTTCTGCTCCGCGATCTTACGCTGCGCCTCCGTCCCCTGAAGTTCCGGCGCCGACGCCGCCGGCAGCGGTGGCTCCGGCGTTGCTTCCCTCCTGCCCACGACGGCGAACGCCAGGCCCTTGGACAGCTTGCTCCTGACCTGCTGCAGCGGCGTCAGCGGCGGGTCCTCCTCGTCCTCCCCCCCGGCCTCGGTCTCGGTCTCGATCTCGGCGCGCCGCCTTGCGGGCACGCCGTCCGCTACCAGCTGGATCTGGCTGACTTTGCGCTGCTTGACAATCTTGAGCGGCAGCGGCAGCGGCGGGGGCGGGATGTTTACCGGCAACGAGGCCAACGCGTTGTTGGAGGATGGCAGAGGAGGCACGCCGGACAGCGCGGCGCTTTGGTCCTCGGCATCGCTACCGAGGGTCCCGGCTTTTAAGGAGTGACCGCTGCTGGTCTGCGGCCTGCTGATGGGTGACGAGCCGGACGTCTTGTCCGGGCCGTCGTGGAAGATGTCGAGGGCGCGCGGCGCAGAGAGGCTCTTGCCGCGAAGCGTGCGGTATCGGGATGTAGACGAACGACGTTCCGAAGGGGCAGCAATAATTTCTGTCGCCATCGCGAGTCAAATCCGCCAAGCTTGAAGTTGTTTGTGTTTTTTTTTTCCTCCGGTTCTCCCCTTCTTTTTTTGTTGAATGATATTGGGTGGGTTGAGATGTCCTGTTTCTTGAACGGCACCTCCGTGAACCAAGATCCAGAGGTATGGAAAGCAATAGAGATTTTCGAAAGTGCAATTAGGCGAATTGCACAGGCTTTTTCATCGATCAGTTCTCCCGAGCGTATTGTAAAATGAGTAAACCAGGGTCCTTCAATTAAGCAGGCCGGACAAGTCGTCTCCACGGATACAGAGGCAGGGGCAGTGAGGAGGGATCGAATCGTACGACAGGGACAAGCATGAAGGAATGAAGGGGGGGAGAAAGAGTTAAAAAGGATGGCAAGAAGACGGGGTTCGTCGGGTTATTGGCGATATCGAGGGAGGAGTTGGGAGGGAATGTCAGAGTGGTGCATCTACGCGGGTCGTGGCCAAGGAAGGAGGATAGGTACTCTTTTTTATTTCAATCTATTTTTTATTTTATTTTTTCGTGTTTTATTCTTAATTCCATGTCGCTTCTGTCGAAACACGGTCTCTTCACTCACAAGAATTCCAGACAGGGCAGGCAATGAATGAATGTTGTCAGTGGCTTGCCTGCTTCACGCGCCAAGCTTCCGGGGCCATGTCTCGGACGCGGTCACTCGCTTGGGGCATTCCAGATTCTTTCATGTCCGGACTGGTCTGTCTTGGAGCAAGTAACTGACTAGGAAATTCGCTAGTTGATATTTGGTCATCTGTAGAAACTAGTTACCCGTAAATCGATGGCGTGAAGCATAGCAAGGGACCCTTGTGTTGTCTGGTTTACTGGAACTCAACTTGGCAAGGGAAGAAGCAAGCAGCGAGGGAGAAGCAAAGTTGAATCCGCCCCGCCGTTTTTTTTAATTCCCCCAAGAAATACGAATTACACCACGGAGTACGTACTAAATGAATAAAAGGAAATCAATCAATTCACGACTGACCACCACTTCACGGCCGGCATCCCACACGGCTCGGCCCTCGCTCGACAGCATCGACGGCATCGGCAGCATCGGGCAGGCACTGACGGATTGAATTGATTGGCCATGCCCAGCCGTCTGACAGGGCCAACGATTATCAGGGTTACTATTCTTGGCTCGCCGCAGCAGCTCCCTGGGCAGATCCCAACACGTATCTGCAGGCTCTCGCTGGCTGGCCATGGCACATTCGTCTTGTATTGGAAAGCCAGCCCGTGCCGCAAAATGCAAATGCAAATGAGTAGCAGAGACATGCAGTTCTCGCCCGCCTAGGCTGAGACAGCAGCCAGACAGACAGCAGCCAGATACCAACCAACCCCAACAGCCAGGCACCAGGCCCCCAGGCCATGCTTTCTTTTCTCCGGCCTCGGTCCGTCCTTCTGGCAATTCCAATTATTCTGATTAATTCGTACATCATTATATCATACATGCTTCGAACAAAAGAGTCCTCCCGCAGGGCCAAGTTGGACCGAAATTGTGGCTTGCCCCCTCTACCCCTAAAAAAAGCCCACTGCTGCCGCCGCCACCAACACTGTCACCTTTTCATCCTTCATCTTTTTCCCTTGAAATGTGACGGATCGACAATCCCCTCGTATACCCGCATATTCCTTCGCACATCCATTCCAATGCTTAATCTCCCGGTAACAACAGTCGCCCCTGCCATCGTACCAGTCTACAGTACCAAGTCATCACCTTGATGCCCGTTGCAGGGTAAGTGCACCTCTGCGTATAATTCGCACTACTGGCAGTTGTGGTTTTCCGTACAGTCTGTATGCCGTAGCTTCCGTTGCAGAAGCTTGACATTGCCATCACTTGCGAAACGCCCCCAGCTCGCGCCTCCACCACGCTGTAAAATCGCACGTGAAAACATCAATACCCAGACCCTTAAGCGCCTTGGTGCTCAGGTGCGTGTCATAAGGACGCTGCACCGCCGCCGCCGGATCGTTGCCTTCGCTGTTGGGCTCAATATTGTCCGTCGCCAGCCCCATAATCTCCCCAAATTTTTCGCAAATTTCGTACTTGGTCATCCGATCTTCGCTCGAGAATTGCAAAATCTTGGGCAGAGCGGCTCGATCAGGAGCATTCAGGTAGTGTTCGGCAATATCTACACATCATAAATCATGTTAGTTTCCTGCACTGGACGAAGACGTTGGCTTTTCGCAATGACTCGCACACGTGTTGAATGCTGTGCATCCCAGACGCGTACGGCAAGTTCTGCGCCGTTGTGTTTTTTTTTCCTTTTTCTTCCTGGTTTCTTTTTCCTGTTCTTGAGACATACCATAACAGACTCGACCCGCGTCCTCGGTGTTAGTTGGGTAGCGTGGCGCCCAATGGTCCATTTTGAATTTCTTGCCCTCTGTCTGAGACTTCCACACGGCGTCCAGCAGCACATTGATGGCACTCTCCGCCGGCGTCTCTGCCGATCCGTACAGCACGGGCACCCGGAGCACCACAGCTGATCCCGCCGCCCCGCCGCCCGCTGCCAGTGCCGCCTTTTCACCGTCCAGTTTGGTCTGACCATACAAATTGGGTGGGTTTGTTTCGGCCTCGGCCTCGTACGGGGCTTCCCCGGGCCTTCCGGCAAACACATAGTCGGTCGAAATGTAGATGAGAAAGGCACCCCTGGCCGCCGCGGATTGCGCGAGCCATGACGTGGCCGACACATTGAGTTTCTTAGCCGCCTCGGGGTCTTTTTCCACCCGGTCAGGGAAACGCTCTGCTGCGCCTTGGACAGGGTTAGCTGGTCAATGTTGAAGCTATAGTAGGCATCTGGATCAGGGGCATACAATGAACAACCACCTCTGGCCTGAAAGATCAAATCAGCATTGTGTCTTTCTCTGGCTTTGTTTGGAACTGGTGAAGGCTCACTCTATCTCGTCCAGGAGCTTGTTGATCTCGTTGGGATCCCCGAGGTCTACTTTCAGCACGTCAACGCCGTCAGCTCGAGAGTACCCAGTGCCTTTGACGTTCCACCCCTTTCTCTGAAATGCGCGAGATACTTGCCGGCCAAGAAGGCCGGTAGCTCCGGTAACAACTACTACTCGATCGACCATGGTTGCTTTTGCTTTCGTAGTTGTGTGTGTTGCTTTGATATTTGAACTGAGGTCGTTTGTCAGAGTAAAGTTGTGGTGACGAGGATGTTCTTCGGTGGGGTAGCTCTTGCCTCAATGTTCAATGACGAAAGCAAGCAAGAATTACGAATACTGTCAAAGCTTCAAGCTACAAAATATTATATACCCAAAATAAAGGCTACCAAAAGACCAAGCAGCAAAGTGAATAGTGATTTTGGGCTACTGGAAAAGATTCACTATACGGGAGAAAAAACACTCCTGCTACGAGAGGTACAGGGTAAATCGCACCCATTATCGATAAGAGCTTGATTTGCTAGTGGCGATTTTGTCTGCGCCTGGACGACTCAATTCATCCAAATTCCAAATTGCACACAATACCCCCCTCGCAAAATGCCACCGAAGCGCATGACGGCGAACCCGCTTAAGCCTTCGCGGCACCGCGCTGGCAAGCAAACGGGCGCCGACTCCTCCGACTCTGACAGCGATGCCGAAGAAGCGACCACCGCACCCGTCGCCATCCCGCCGCCGCCCAAGGCCGCCAGTGCCGGCAAGATCATCAGCAACCTGAGCAAGGTCGACCTCAATGCGCGCCGACAGGAAGCGCAGGTCGCCGAGGCGCGACGACTGGCCGCCGAAAACGCAGAACGGCTCGCCGCAGAGGAAGGCTTCGTGACCGAGGAGGAGGAGGAAGAGGCCACCAAGGACGACGACGAGTCTGACGGGTCCGAGGAGGAAGACTCGGAATCCGAGGAGGAAAGCAGCGAAGACGAAGCCCCCCGAAGAATGATGATGCGGCCGAAATTCGTGCCCAAGAGCCAGCGCTCCGGCCACGCAGCCACCGACGCCGACGCCGACGCCGCGACCGCGCAGCAGAAGAAGGCAGCCGCCGACGCGCTCGTCGAGGAGCAGATCCGGAAGGACCTGACCGCGCGCGCGGCCGGCAAGAAGCACTGGGAGGACTCGGACGACGCGGCCGGCGCGGCGTCGGACGTGGACACGACGGACGGGCTGGACCCGGCGGCCGAGGAGGCGCAGTGGCGGGTGCGCGAGCTGCGGCGGGTGCGGCGGGCGCGCGCGGCGCTCGAGGCGCGCGAGGCGGAGCTCGCCGAGGTCGAGCGCCGGCGCGGCCTGACCGCCGAGGAGCGCGCCGCCGAGGACGCCGCGTTCCTGGCGGACCAGCAGCGCGACAAGGACGCCAAGGGCCGCGCCGGCTACATGCAGCGCTATTTCCACCGCGGCGCCTTCTTCCGCGACGAGGCCGAGGCGGCGGGCCTGCTGCAGCGCGACCTGATGGGCGCCCGCGTCGAGGACGACGTCCGCGACCGCGAGGCCCTCCCGGCGTACCTCCAGCGCAGGGACATGACAAAGCTGGGCCGCAAGGGCGCGACAAAGTACAAGGACATGCGCACCGAGGACACGGGGTCCTGGGGCGGCGGCGATGCGAGGCGTGGGGGGGAAAGAGGTGGTGGTGGTGGTGGGCGGTATGATGGGGATGAGAGGTTTAGGCCGGACGACCCGGCGGGCGGAAGGGGTGCCAATGCGATGCCGCTGGGTGAGAGACGGCACGATGGCGGTAGGAGGCGTTCACGGTCGAGATCGAGGTCGCCGAGGAGAGACAGGGACGAGTATCGCGGGAGCAGGAAGAGGAGTTCATCGCGAGATCGCGGCGGGGACAAGCGACGAAGAGTGGAAGCGGACCGGTAGTCTGCGTGTACATTCATATACCAAGCTGATGATTTCTTTCCATCTTCCCAGTCATACCTAGCGATTCTCTCTACCATGCCCAGCAAACAATGGCTTAATACAAAACAAAACGAATTCCTTCCATTTAATAAAACAAATAGAGAAACACCCAAGCAGATTTTTGATATACCCAATGTGTTTGAAGTCCCCATTGAAAGCTAAAGATTAATGCACGCGCGCACACAGACAGCCCCCCCAGTTATGCTTCATCGATGTCGTCCTTATATCCTCACGATTTCCACCTTGGCTCGGTCAAACACACGATGGCTCTGTAGGCCGTCGCCCTCAATCCTGGGCGGGTGCAACGTCATGCGCGCGTACGTGCCGGCGCCGCGGCGCTTGGACAAGTATCCCGGGTTGATCACCAGCACACTCTCGACGACCTAGTTTGTTCCCCATCGTCAGTATAAAACTAATCTCCTCGCTTGTCTCCATAAGGTCAAGACTGGTACATACCTTGGCAAACGGCGGCAGCGCGCTCGGCGTCAGCATCACATCCGGCCGGACATTCACCATCTCGCCCAGCTTCAAGTAGCTCACGTCCAGCATCGCGCCCGTCGCTACGCCGCCGTCCAGCGTGCCCGTCCGCGGCAGCCTCGTACGGTCCGTCGGCGGGTACACGGGAAAGTAGTGCCTCTGCTCGATCATGTGCCTGCAGAGCCTCGCCAGCAGGTCTCCTCCCGCGGCCCCCGCAGTGGACAGTTCCTCGGCGCGCAGCTCCCACAGCGCGTCCTGCGACGACACACCCATAACCACCTCGTTGGCAGACAACGTCATCGGGTTGGTCACGAGGCGCGCAGCCTTGGGCAGGCCGGTACCGGGCCGCGGCATCGCGTCCTGCGGCCATGACACGTGCTTGTCGAGCACGTCCCGCACCGACGGCACCATGACCACGGTGACGTGCGGCCGGGCGGTGGCGAGCTGGGCGATGGCCGGCGTGACGAGGTACCGGAAGAGTGTCACCATCGTGGCCGTGTCCGCTTCCGCCACCGCCTCCTCGGGCAGGTCAAAGTCGCCGGCGGCGATGAGCGGGTGGTCGACGTCGAGGAACGGGCCCGTCAGCACGAGCATGTCGGCATGCTCATCGGCCGCCTGCTGGCACAGCGCATGCAGCGGCTCAAAATCGAGGTTGTCGTCGGCCGTGTACGGGCCGGCCGCGAAGAGCATGTGCAGCGGTGGCGGCGGCTCGTCATTGTCAAAGTCGTCCGTCATGGCGTCCGGGTCGCGCGCGCGCATGCGCTCTTCGTGAGCAGCCAGCGCACTCGCAGTCGACGCCGCGTTTGGCAGCAGCGGCACCTCCAGTACCTCGCGCACCACAAATTCCGACCCCGTTGCGTTCGTCCCGCGCAGCGCCACCACCTGCCCCGGAAACACGCTCCACCCCCTCACCGCGTCCATCTTGAGCGGCACACGGAAACCCATGCCTGTTCGGCGCGACGTCTCCAGAACCAAGCTCGCCGCGTTGAGCCGGCCCTCGGGCGCGTCGGAGGCGACCCGGCCAATCGCGACAATCTCCGTCGTCCCCTGGCTAGCCGCGTTGCCAAACGCGCCGTCGTCAAGCCCGTGGTGTCGCTGTACAAGCGTCGCAACGTCATCGATACGGTCGTCTAGGATCTCGCTCGCCTCGGACAGCTTCATCGCCAGTGGCTTGTAGGCCATCTTCTTCTGGTCCGACGCCGCCGTCAGCTTGACGCGCGGCGCGGGGTAGTCGCTCGGGGGGGGTTTGGCGGACGGGAGATGTCCATTGAGTACCTCGACGACGTCGCCAGCATTTTGGCGATCGATAAACGAGCTGGGTCTGCGAAGAGAAGAAAAGCCTTGTCAGCGTTTATAGCTGGAAGAGACGGGGAGGGGAGAGGGGAGGTTGAGAACTCACGGTAGGCCACTACCCACGTCGGCGAGCTGTTCGGCCATGCCACCCGCCGGCGAGCTCGCCAGCTTAGACGCCTCCATCCTCTTGCGCAGCGAGTTGCCGCCACCACTCCCCGGCGCCGCCACCCTTCCCAGCTTTGAGCCACCTCGCGCCGTCGTCGGCGTGCTCGGCATTAACCCATCCAGCATCCCGTACATGTCCCCGCCACCACCCCCTTGCGCCGTAGCTCTAGGCGCCGCTGCGGCCCTGATATCCGCCTTATACTTGCTCGCCAGGTCCGCCGCCGGTGTCGCCGCCGCCTTGGCCAGCTCGTCCATCATGCTCTGCTTCAGGTTCCGAACGTTGGCCAGCGTCAGAGCCTCGCCCGCGTCCAGGTCCAGCTTCATGCAGTACGACTCCCACTTGTAAAAGAGGTCCTCCGCCGAGATCTCGTGTAGCCGCATCATCGACTCGAGCTCCGCCGCGACGTCGGGCTCGATGGCCTGGCCAGCGGAGAAGCGGCGTTGCAGCTCTCTGTCAGCCATGGTGGATGGTATTGCTTGCAAGCGACTGGCCCCTTGCTTTTGCAGACAAGTCCCGTCTGAGAAAGTCGGATTGGAATCGATTGGTCGGATTTCTGGCTTGCTAAAGTAGGAGAACCGGGTTCTTCGTTGCTGGGTTGACTGTACATACAATGTGGGGTGTAGAAGACGCGGCGAGACGCGTCTTGTTCCTGCCCGCGTTAATTGATTGATCCCCTCCCCCACCCTGACTGGGCAGCCCAGATGCCAGATCTAGAAGTTACGTCACCAATCCCAAAACAAAATACAAAGTCGGTAGCTATTTAAAAAGGAGACGCTCGTCATGTCAAATATCTATTGAATCTGTAATTCTTCGAATCGATCCAAGTAAGCAATGTTCTTGAAACGCCCCTTCCAAAACTCTCATGTGCGCGCTAAGAAGTCCAATCCTTGAAGCATTTCTTTTGCTTAATAAAACGCCATATCCTTCAACTCCATAATTAAAGCAATTGTAACTGATCAAATGATACAAGCAACTGGACAAACATTTATTCCATCTCCCCTTGCGTCGGATCGTCCACGCTCCAATTGGCCCAAGATTCATAATTAAACGTGGTCGGCGCATCCAAAGCCGTCTCATCTCTAGGAGGCGAGCTTGGCATGATTCCGTCGGTGCTGAGGAAATTGAACTCTAGTAGCGGATCGTGAATATTGCTCATATCGAGATCCATTTCGCTCTCGAGGACAAATGCGGGATCCGAAAAGAATTGGCTGATTGATTTCGAAATTGGTGTGTCGAGTTCAAAGCTATTTTGATGGTTTCGAGGGCTGCGTCTGCGGGCCAAGCTCGCCAGATCTCGAATTGACCGAGGCGTCTTGATCGGGGTGGCCTGTAGCAGAGCGAGCTGGCTTGGCGAAGAGACGGATCGCACCGTACGTAAAGACTTGGAGACACTTCTTGTGACAGGTCGATGACTGGGTGTCGCACGAGTAGGAGTCTTGAATGGCTCAGCGGATACAGATGCCTTGGCGTCCGTGGGTGTGCTGGGGCGAGCAATCACGGGGCTTCGGAAGAGTGCCTCCGGGTCGTCACATTCGAAAAGGCCTTGGTGTGTGATGATTGGCATATTCTCCTTCTCGCCGAAAATGTTCTTGGTAGAGTTGCACAGGTCATCGGTCAAGACAACATTGACATCAACAGTACCGAGGACCTTGGGTGTGCCAGGTTTTCTTGGAGAAGGGAATAGCAGTCGTTTCGTAGTGCCCATGGCTTCATCTAGCTCAAGATCAATCGGGCTCCTTGCCGTACCATTGCCGCTCGCAGCTGAGTGTGTCGATCCGGGAATGGATTGTGCATCTGCGATCAAGGCATCGGTTGGGAATGAGTTTCCCTGTGCTGCCAAAGGTAGCCCCATGGTGGCAGTGCTAGACATGTCATGTTTTGGGGAGGAAGGCTCAGGTGGACCCATGGCGTCTGTGTGAAGATAGGCCTCCGAGGTGGGATTCGGCGCACTCTCCGACTTAGCTCGGCTCTTTTTTGAGCGACCAGTGCCTCTTTTGCGACGTTCTTGACCAAGACGCGAGGCGTCCTTGTCCCATCGATCAGCAGGCCGGTGAGTTTTGCACTTTGTCAGCCAGATACCGCAAGGGTTACATAGAAGCAGCTCTTGCCAGTTGGCCTTGTCATCTGTTGGCCCAAGACCCTTCTTGATAACTCGATGCTGAGTTGGCTTCTCGTTCTCATCACGCTGCGTAATCTCAATGGCGGTAATTCGACCAGGCTTTTCCGAGTATTCAGCGTACTCTGGAACCCCTTCACGATCCTGAACCCAAATCTTACGCCACGTAGGAGTCTCAATTGCACCACAATTACTGCAGAAAGGTGGCATGGTGCCATTCATGATTGCCTCCTCCAAGCGCTGTTTAATAGCGTGCTTCTTCACAATGTTCTTGTTCGACCTGTTGTTGGGTGAAGAAGGCGGCGGCTGAATAGGTTCGCTGGGTGGTATAGCGGCCGCGGCCTCGGGCATGCTGGGTTTGCCTGGTCGTGCAAGTGGTGCTGGCGGGTCGCTGGCTGGCACCATCTCCAAAGCTCCAGCTGCGTTGCCTCGTTGAGGATTAGCCAGCTGCAAATGTGGAATGTCCTCGTCGACTGCTGATACTTGAGCGAAGGCAGATGGACCAGCTGGTTCACTCGCCGGCAGGTTGGGCATCATGAGGGGCCCAGCAGAATTGGATCGCGCCAAAGGCTTCTTGGCTTTCAGTACTGGTGTTGTGGAGGCAGGTGGTTGAGATGACGGCCTCTGCTTGTCCTCGGTGGTAGACTGAGTCACTGGCTCTGGTGCGATCCTCCTGATTTCCCTCGCCTCAACGGGTATCTCGGTTAGGTCCGCAACGGGAGTAGGAGGCTTCTCTACGGCATCGGTTGTGGGTGGTGGTGTCGGGACCATGCCGGGCGGGGAGGGAACATGCTCCTTGTTGATAGGCATGGTTATAGTAGATGGCCGTGGCGCTGACTGTTTGAGAGGCGGAAGTTCAGGCGGCGTTTGCTGTCCTGGTGGCTGCTGTTTTGGCTGCCAATGTTGCTGTTGTGATGTATCTGGATATGTAGTATTATAGCTGCAAATGTGAACCAAGTCTTGACCCTGGGGTCCGTCTTGCATTTGATAGACCTGTATGGGGACACTTCGTGTGTTATTGGTCTGGGCCTTCAGGTTGCGTGCCCGTGATGTAGCCTTGGGAGCAAGGACGTTGGGCTGGGGAGGTGGCAATGACTCCTCGCCAAAGAGCTCCACGTTATCAGACATGAAACTAGCGTCATGAGGCATCTTAGAAGACGGCATTGGTGGTAAGACGGGGCTTGAAGGTGGAGGGCTGGAACGGAGGAAAGGAGTGGCGCGTGGCACTGGTGGTGAGGAGCCAATCTCTGGCGGGCTGTCTTCTGAGAAGGCCGGTGTAGGGGCCATGGAGTCTGGTGAACGACCGTCATCTTGAGGCGAAAGGTGATTCCTAGCATCGACGTCGGTAGAGACTGCATAGCTCATGGGATTTCGTCCCAGACCCGACTCACGCCGTATATTGAGGGCGCGGCCAGGGAAGGCTGAAGCATTGGGCACAGGAGTTGGGGCCCGTGGCACCTCTTGAAGATGGCTGCCTGCAGCACCTTCATTGTTCGTAGCAACGGGGCGGAAGTTTCGTAGTGAGGCGGAGGCGCTGGCGGCAACACGTAGAGAGTCCGGGCCGCCTGCAAACGGATTGGGCTTGTCGATTTGAGTAGGTTTGGTACGCTTCTTAGTCGGGCCGTCCTCTCCTTCGGTGCAATCCTCATACCCAGATGTATTGCCTTCGATGGGGTTCTTTCTAGGCCGTCCCCGGGGTCGGCCAGTGGGCTTTCGTTTTCGCGGTGCTCGGTTAGAAGCTCTGCTAGAAGGGCGTGACGAGCCGCCCTGATTGTCAGGGACGGCGCTGGGATCGACGGGGATAGGAGCAATCCGTTGGATGTCATCCATGTTATTCTGCATGGCGGGACCGAACGAATCACGCCTAGGCATCACGGTAGGATGCCCATGTGACAAGGCTGGCGAGGCTACTCTTGACGTGTGCTGTGGCTGGCCGAGTTGTGGGTTGGACTGAACGAGAGAATTCCACTCGGCGACACCGGCGGGGGTCAGGGCCAGATCGAAGACATCTGTCTGCCATTGAGGCTTGGCGGACGCGGATAGGCGAAGCTTGACCTCGAGTGTCTCCCTGTTACCGCCGCTAAAGACACCGAGGAGATTTTGGGTGACACGCCCGGTAACGAGCTTGGGCTGTTGGCCTGAATTCTCGCCGCGATTCATTGTATCGAGGACGGAGGAGAGCAGGCCCTGGCCGACGAGGGGTGTGTCTGGTTCGGAGTAATCAACGGCATAGATTGTGTAGTCGCAATCTTGACCCGCGAGTTCGGGACTGCAGTCCGAGACGGCCCGGACGCAGACACCGAGGTCGATAACGCCAATCGTGTTGACTTCGTCGAGAGCGATGGTTTGGACGCGGACGGCGTGCGGACATCGTGCGAGGCAGTTGATCTTGGAGTCCTTGTCGAAGGTATACTGTACCTTGACTAAAGGGCGTTTGTTAGCATCGAGGTGGTGGTCTGGTGGACAAGACAGTTGGGAGAGGAGGACATACGGCCCATGGACTGGACTTGAACACCATTGCTGTTGGATTCGGCGGGACGCATCTGCTGTTGTGGAAAATGTTGCTGGGGAGCACTGCCATTCCAACCGGCGCCCATATTGGATGCAGGCAGCGGCGAGGCCATGGCCGCTGGAGGCTCGCCGGGCGGAGCCAACAACTTGCAAAATGGAGGCGGAGCGTTGGAAGAACGGGAGTTCGGTTGGATGGGCGAGGTCGAGAATTCGAGGTTTTTCGGTTCGGGAAAGAAGACTGGAGGTTGATGGGAGAATGGCTGTCGGGGAGCTGCAAAGGGAAGCGGTTGATAAGGCAAGTTTTCGGGAGACCTGGAGAGAAACTGTAATGGTAAGAGTGGTTCCCTGTTCAAATTGGGGAGGCGGGCGTCATGAACGTGACGCGCCGAGGCAGCGGACGGGGTGGCCAGAGTCGCGTCCCGGCCATGTGGATCTAGGCGCTGTACGCTGGGCACAGGGCAGAGAGACAGGGCCATGGCAGGACCTGGAGCGGGAGTTGGTGAGACGATGAAAGTGGGGTGGTTGCAGGTGAACATGAAAGGAGAAAACGATCCTTTGAACAGGGGAAGCAGCTGCTGGTGAAGTTCTTTATTTTTCTTTTTTTTTCTTTGCGTGAACGTGAAGCAATTGTGATGTTGTGTTGGGGGAAAGATGGTGGAAGTTGCAGAGAGCCGCCTCCTACGACTGGTGCAGCTGCATGCAGGCCGGCACAGCACCAGCAGCACCGCTCTAACGAAGAAAAACAAATAGAAACAAAAACATGAAGAGGCAAAGCGTGTTTTCACACTTACTAACGACAAGGTAGCCTGGTAGCCTGCAATTGACCCCGTCTTGAATCAAAGTGGTGACGTGCTTTGTTCAAGCGGGATGCAAGTTGGCGCCCGATTGATGGCTGTTCGCTTCGCTAGGGCGGCCCTTGGCCAGAGTGTTGTCACTGGCTGGCCAACAGACGGTGAAGTGGTACCTGTGGCGGTAGTTTTAGGGGGACCAGGGTCTGGTCTGGGCGGGTGAAAAACGCGTGGACAAGACACAGCCAGGGCGAGGCTGTGGAGACTGTGGAATGTATCTTTTCACGCAGGATTTGCGTGGAGGGTGACTTGCGGAGACCTGAACTGACCATTAGCGTGTTGTACATTTATGGATCCCGGCTGCGAGAAGCCTTCTGCTGTGTCGCTTCTGTCTTGGCAGTTCAAATCGTCAAGTCTTCATCAACCAGTGATGAGCTGGTCATGAGCCAGCAGCATGCTGCTCACAAACTCGCCCGCAATCATAACACATACCTCGAAACGATGATGTGTGCCTCCTCCTCTTGTCGGGCCCTCTTCCTTTCTGCCTTTCTGCCTTTCTGCCTGGGGAGGTACCCCTGTACTTGCTGCTTTCGTAATCACCTGTTCGTTTCTGAGCTGGCTGGCCCGCGTCTTCACTCTGGCCAACAAAACGTCCTTTTTTGGTTTCTTTGTCTTCCTTTTCACGACCTGAATTCGCTCCGTGAAAGAGGCGAGTTTCAATTCCCTCTTTTGCTGGTGTTTCCGGGGGCCCGTGGCCTCTTATACTTTTTCCCGCCTCTGCCTCTTCTCTTCCTTCGCCTTCCCTTCCCTCAGGATGTCGTCGCCAGCCCGTGACCCGGCCGGTCCTTTTCTCCCTCTTATTAATTCAAGGCTGTCATCACCCCCTTGACGCCTTCTCTCGCCTTCCCCTGCCCCTCACATGTCTCCCCGTTTCATCCATCGCTGAAGCCATCTTGACCACCGTTTTTTTTAACTCACCTGCCCTTCCTCAGCCCCTCTCCCACCCTCCATCACACTGTGCACCATCACACACCTATCTGCGCCCGTTTCTGCAGTAGTCATCACTGCACTACCGATGGCGAATGAGGCCCCAACCTTGCACCATTTTTCATGGCAATAATTATCCCCATGGTGTTGACGCTCACACAACATCCCTACTCCACACAATTCCCAACAACGCAGCATTTCTACAATACAATACCATCCCCAGCTGCTCTGATTACCTAAAACTTTTTTTCTCACATAATTCTCTATGCGTACGCAATAGATGAATTCTACTCTCGTTGTTGATTTATTTCCCATGTTATTTGCTTAGTCCGGCCATTTATCCAACATGAACAAAGAAGGTCTGAGCGGCCAAGTAAGGTGGGTGACGTGACACCAAGTGTTCGCTTTTGACCCGAGTCGTGATACCATGCTTGGTCTACTCCAACACCACTGGTTGTACAGGCTTCTCTACTCAGTAGAGCTCCACGCATTGGATCGTAAGGGCTTCATGGTACTCATTTACACTGGTTGCTATACTTCTCGACCACTAGATACCAGAAGTTAAAGTCAGTGTTAAAAGAAATACTGACTTCACCACTGCTGCCGTAAAACTGTACAA
This sequence comes from Cordyceps tenuipes, assembly GCA_025583755.1. Classification (NCBI taxonomy): domain Eukaryota; kingdom Fungi; phylum Ascomycota; class Sordariomycetes; order Hypocreales; family Cordycipitaceae; genus Cordyceps; species Cordyceps tenuipes. The sequence continues at coordinate 111,386 of JANZYN010000046.1, forward strand.
CTACGATGCTATAGGTACTCATAGGTGCCATCGACATTCTGATTCTGTGATTTTTAAACATATTGTAGTATTATTCACATTTCCCTTGCACGAGGTTGAGCTCCCCGACCTGGGAGCTAGATATATTCAAATAGTTGACGTTCTCTAACATGCTAGTATACACGCGGTCCGTTTCCCGCTCAGCTTCACAGCTTGCTCGACGAGCCCGTCTCGGCCTCCACCCACCGCGCCACGCCGTTGCCGTCCGCGACGACCTTGCGCGTGATGATATCATCCACAATCGCCACGATGCCTTGGCGCCCGTTCCTTGATGCTACCACCTTATCCCTGAGCTGCCGGAGCGTCAGCGCACTCCCTTGCAGTGCCTCGCGGACCTCGCGCTCCGACGGCACGCCAAGCTGCGGGTGCGGGTACTCGGCATATGTGCGGTCCGAGAAGAGCGGCAGCGTCTGCGCCTCGTCAAATTCGAAGAAGGGCTGCGCGACGTTGTTGCTTGCGGGGATGGCGTCCAGCGATGCCGGCTGCCACTTGGCGGCCTCTTTGCGCACCAGAAGCGCCGTCACGCCCTCAGAGAAATCGTGGTGCTGCATAAACTTGGTCGCGATCTGGTGCTCGCGCGCGAACGCCTCGGCAATATCCCAGCGGCCGCCGACGCGCATCTGGCGGAGGGCGACGTGCACGGCCGTCGGCGAGCGCTTCTGCAGCGTCGCCAGCTGCTTTTGTGCCCACGCCTCTGTCTCGCCACGCTCCTGCTGCAGCGCGGCGATGATGTCGGTAACGTTGTTTTTGTCAAAGCAGCGATCGATCGCGCGGCGCGTCTCGCCGCCCAGGGCCATCGGCTTGTTGTGCGGCAAGCCGGTGGCAAACTCCTCTAGCGTCTCGCCGACGAGTTGCAGGCGCCGCGCGGGAGCGTCATCATCGCGGAAGCGCAGCTCAGCAAGGCGCGCCTCGAGGTCTGGCAGGCTTGTCGAGTGTAAGTAGTGCGTAGCAACGCCGCCATAGAAGACGTCGGCGCCCGTTAGCCGCTCGCTCGTGAGCGCTAGGTAGGTGCCGACTGCACCGTTCATGCGTGGCAGAAAGAAGGAGGCGCCCACATCCGGGAAGAAACCAATAGTGGTCTCGGGCATGGCGAAAACGGTGCGCTCCGTCGCGATGCGGAACGGCGCGTGAATGCTGAGTCCGACGCCGCCGCCCATGGTGATACCGTCCATGAAGGAGATGTACGGCTTCTGGTACGTTGCGATATAGTGGTCAAGCTTGTATTCGAGCGCAAAGTAGTCAGCCGACCGCTTCCAGCCGTCAGCGCTCTCGAGGTTCCATTGGGCCAGCGCAGCGACGTCGCCGCCCGCACAAAGTGCCTTCTCGCCAGCACCCTTCATGATGACCACGTTGGCCAGATCCGACTTCTCCCATTCCACCATGCGCGGTATTATCTTTCGGATCATCGACCCGTTGAGCGAGTTGAGCTTCTTGGGCCGGTTGAGGAGGATCGTTCGCAGGCCGTACTTGTTCTGGAACACGACGTCGTCGACCTCATCACCGGGCAGTTCTTTGATCTGCAGGGCTTCGCTCGAGAGCTGACAGATACTGTCAGTGAGAGGCAATGGGTAATCTTGGGAGGAAAAGCCATACCTGTCGTACCCCAGAGGGAGTAGATGATGCTCGTTGCGCCATGGTCAATCTAGGGGTATATTTTGTCGACAGGTTGGCAGCTCGTCCGGCACGGAGAGCAATCGATCTGAAGGACATGGCCGGAGAAGAAAAAGGCCCAAACCTAATTGAGGAGGCAAGCAATCTCCTTATCAGGTGTGTGTGTGTGTCAGCTAGGCTAAGCAGTGACCGACCGAGGTTGATGGGTGATCCGTCTGGGGGGCAGCGGCGAGGTCAGACGTTCCGGTAGCCTTTTGCGCAGAGGAGCTCTCTATCTGTGTCTCTCCTCTTCTATGCGACTTGCTGAGAGGTTACTGCTCTCCACCTGGAAAAAGTTAGCCCGAGGGTAGCAGAGGCTTTCCGTCTGCCCAGGATTTCTGGCTTGCCGAGAAGTGGGCTTGCTGGGAGTTGAAATCGGGTGGAGCTAGCCTTCGTGGATTCCAGCCAATCAGCGACGCGGAATGCTTTTGTACCCAAATCTGTGAGTTTTTGAACATTGGCGGCGAGGCAGCACCGCCAAAAGCTTCATCTGGACCTTGTCGTGTTGAATCCATTCGCGTCTTCCACAGCCAGCCTTCCACATCTACCACCATGGCGGACACCAAGCCCATCGAGTACGTCCATCACACCGTCCAACCTATGCTAATATCGTGCTCACCCCGCTAATTCGTCTTCTCTAGAGAGCTCCTCACCAAGCCGCGCAACGAACTCACGTACGCGACCTCCTCCAAATAATCCCACGCAAATAAAACATTTCGAATCGCTAATACCTGGTCCCTTTGCAGAGAGTACGAGATCGCACAGCTCGAAGAGCACGAATTCTCCGCCGGCCCCCTCTCCATCCTCCAGACCGCCGTGCGATCCCACGTCCAGGTCCTAATCTCCATCCGCAACAACCGCAAGCTGCTCGCCCGCGTCAAGGCCTTTGACCGCCACTGCAACATGGTGCTCGAGAACGTCAAGGAGATGTGGACGGAGACGCCTCGGCTGGCAGACGGCAAAAAGGGACGGCCTGTCAACAAGGACCGCTTCATCAGCAAGATGTTTGTTTTATCCTGCCTTGCCCCTCTCTTGCTTGCGCTGTTGTCGTCCAATCGCTAACTGTGGTAATGACTAGGTTTCTGAGAGGTGATAGCGTCATCTTGGTTCTGCTAAGCTAGAATCGACAAGAACATCAACGGCATTTTCATTTTTTCCTTTCCTTTGGGGTTCTTCGATACCGCGTGGGCTTTGCTTATGTTCGTTTTTCATTGAGATTGGGATGGGCTCCGGTTGGTTCCATGTACCGTCTATTTGACGAGACTTATAGGACAATTTAGGCGTTGAAAATACGATCTTGATTGCGATTTTTCCAAACGAATCTGCAAAACGCAACCCCTGCCGACTGGCATATCCTGTTTACAACTAAACCATAGCTAGATGCCCGCGAGGCCATCGAAGAAGCACGCGAGCCCCCAGGCGCCCGGATCCGGCACCTCCTCGTATCCGCTGCCGCCCACATACACGGACCGGCCCAAGCTCGCCTTCATGCCCTTCGTTGCCTCCGCCCCCGCGCGTGCTGCCCGCGCCGCCCGCCGGACGTCGCCCGAGGCCATGAGCTCCGCTGTGAACGGGTACAGCGCGTCGACCAGCGTGCGGTCACCCTGCTTCGCCGGCGTGTATCGCGACAGCGCGTTGAAGCCTACCTCGAGCGCCCGCGCCCAGACCTGCGGCGTGGCCTCGCCGGGCGGCTGCCCACGCAGGGCGTGGACAAGCGCGTTGAGGAAGATGGCGTAGAGCGCGCCCGAGGTTCCGTCCATGGTGCCCTCGACGACGGGCACGAGGCGCGCGACGTCGACGCCGAGGTCGCCCGTGAACGGGTGCTCCTGGAGGTGCTTCAGAACGGCTGAACGTGCGAGTGATTAGCGGAATCGTCAACAAGGAGAAGGATGAGGTGGTGGAAAGCTAACCTTCGGCGCCGCGCTTCAGGCCGATCCCGCAGTCGCCGTCCCCGACGACAGTATCATACCTCGTCACATCTGGCTCCGCCGCGATGACATTGTTGAGCGCCGCCGTCAGCGACGCCTGCGACGCCGGCCCGTCATGTTTCAGCCCGCTGGGCTTCTCCTCCTGCACCGCTGCCGTCGCCGCAGGTTCACCGTCGTCCTCCTCGCCACGCGCCGCCGCCGCCTCCCACGCCGCCGTGCTGCTCAGCGCCGACCAGCCGGTGACCTCGCTCGGCGCATCAAGCAGCTCCAGTACGCTCGCGCCGCCGGCCCTTTTCACATCGAGCAGCGAGATGCTGAAGCCCATGCCGTTGAGACTCGTCATGAACGCGCCCGCGATCACGCGCACCGGCCGAATGCCATATCGCTCTCGCAGCTGCGCGACCACCTCGGTCGTGATGCCGCCCATCTCCAGCACGCTCACGCCGCCCAGATTGTTGACCAGCAGCACGACCTGCGCGCCCGGCGCCAGCGGCTCCGCCAAGAACCCGCGGTCCTCGTCGCCCGCGTCCAGCAGCTGCGCGAGCATCCGGCCCACCAGCGCCGGCAGCTCCAGCCGTGCCGTCTCGCAGCCCGCCTCGTTGTGGATGCCCATGCCGATCTCGACCTCCCCGCGCGCCATACCGCTGCCGTCATCCGCCGCCGCGCGGCCGGGCACGTGGACGTGCCCCAAGCTCGCGCCGACGCTGACCACGCTGCCGGCCACGCGCCGCGCCGTCGCGAGCACCTCCTCCCAGGCGGCGCCGCGCGCCGCCACCGCACCCGCGATCTTGAGCACCAGCACCGTGCCCGCGATGCCGCGGCGGCCGACTTTGCCCGCCTGCGCGCGGCCGACGCCCACGTCGTCGCCCACAATCACCATCTCGGCGTTGACGCCCGCCGCGCGCGCCTTCTCCACGGCCATGCCGAAGTTGAGCACGTCGCCCGTGTAGTTCATCACCACCACGAGGATGCCCCGCGCGGCGGCCGCGGCGTCCTGGTGGGCCAGCGCGAGGAGGGCCCGCCGCACCTGCTCCGCGGACGGGCTCGCGAAGATGGTGCCGGCGACGGCCGCGGAGAGCATGCCGGGCCCCACCATGCCGGCGAAGGAGGGCTCGTGGCCGGAGCCGCCGCCGGAGAGCAGCGCGACCTGGGGCGCGGCGTAGGAAGAGGCACGGCGGTAGACGATCTTGTGCTCGGCGTCGAGGGCTACGTGCGGGTTGGTCAGGGTGAGGCTGCGCAGCGCCGTGTTGACGAGGTGCGTGGCGTCGTCGATGAAGTGCCTGGACGACATGGCGGCGACGGGATAAGTATTTCTTGGGTGTGGTTTTAGGAGGAGATGAGATCGAGGTGAGAAATATGGATGGATGGGTGGGTTCCAGGCATCTCACATTGGAGAGGAGACGAAAGAATAAGTACTCATCAGCCAAGGTTGCAAAGAGGAGGTCGATATTGGGTTGGGGGCAAGGTGGGGGTTCGGCGGCATTTTGCTTGCGGGGCGAGCTGGCGCGGGGGATTTCTCGGACGGAGGGATATCCAAATGTCCTGGAAAATTGCAATTTTATATTTTATGAAGCATTGGTAGTCACCGAAATTATTAGCCTAAACATGTTTATTTGAGCCTTGTATCTTGAAACTCCCAAAACCCATGTCCCCATCTTGCACCGCTGCCCGTCCAGCAGCCGTGTCCGGAAAAAGTATTCAACGCCGTAGTTCTGCCTGTCGACTTCTCTTTTTACACTATATACAAGGAAAGGAAAAAATCGTTGCAAAGCGTCAAAGGAATTGCATGCCAAGTTCACAAACATCCGCACCTGCCCAATAATCAAAGGATATAAAAAAGACATTACCACGATGGGGAAAAGGGAGCAATGATCGAGGAAATAGAGATCAGGCTATAAAGAAGCCTAGCCCCGAAGAGAATAGTAATGGAGAAACAAGAAAACTCTTACACGACCGCTTATGCAAAGGACAAAACATCGCTAGTGACAAAGAAGCTGCCAGCTAGGATGCCAGCGGTGATGAGGATCGTAAGGATGGCGGCGCCGGCTCGGTCGCCGCCGGTGATGGCTCTGGGCTCCGGAAGGGGCTGGGCTTGGTTGCTGCCAGCACCGGCGTTACCCTTGGAGGTGCCGCGGTCCTGAGCGGTGGCAGGGCTCTTGACGTTGGGAAGCAGGTTGTAGAATACGGCGGCGAGCGCATCCATCTGCGGACCGACGCCCATCAACCCGTCATTTGTGCCGTTGAGCCAGGAGAAGCCGCATCCGGTACCGTCAGGACCGGGGTACTTGGGGCCGTTGGGGCCGTTACAGACCTTGATAGCATCCGATGCGGCGGTGTTGATGAGTTTGGTGATGGTGTCGGTGGTCCAGGGACAGAGCTTGGCGGTAGAAGCAAGGAAACGGATCAGATAGCCCTTGAAACTGACCATGTTCTGGTCGCAGGTATGAACCGTCTCACAGGCGGGCTCGTACATGATGTTGTCCTGGAAGAAGGTTCGGGTGGTGTAGTTGAAGATACCGTCGACATGGCCTTTCCAAGTATCGCTCTTGTTGTAGTCGTACATGGCGGCAGCGCCTTGAAGCCACACGCCGGCGTTGTAAGTGAATTGAACCTGGTGGATGTTCTTGCAGCTCTTGGTCGCGTCGTCGACTTCGATTCCATCGTAAATGACGTAGTCAGAGGTGATGAGACCCTCCTTGACCTCCCAGTCATAGATCTTTTGCGCCCAGTCGGCGTATGTGGAATTTCCAGTGAAACGGGCAAGACGGGCAGCAATGTTGAAGAAGCAACCGTTGGAGATACTGTTCTTGTATGCCCAGCCGTTAAGGAAAGAGTAGACCTGCCACCGCAGACCGCCGCCACAGAGGCCATTTTCTTCCTCCCAACGAACAGCGTACTCGTTGAAGACGGCCTGAACGCCGGCGAGCCATTGAGGTGTATCAGAGGGAGGGTTCGGAAAAACAGCCTCGGCGGCCATCATCGAGGTGAGGGCCCAGAAGCCCTGGTCATCGTTGCCCATGGCATTGGTTTGGTTGACAGGAAGATAGTCGCCTTTGGGAGTGATCTGATGCATCATGCCTTGCATAGTCACGTCATTGTAGGAGGCATCTCCTGTGTAGTACCAGTAGTCGATAAGATGGCCAAACATGCCACCAGCCTCCCACCCTGATTGTGATGACTTGTCAGCAGTCTGTTTGCCAGCGCTGGCAGAGTCAATTTGGGGAGCGATCGCCTCGCGACGTACAGTAGTATGGTCCGGGCAACAGGCCGGGGATACCGCCGGTCACGTTTCCGTTGTAATATTTCATCAAGCCATAGGCGAGGGTACTGGCGGTGCTCTTGATGGAGCCTATGGGAGCACAGGTTGCGAGTTAGCCATCGGGGGACTGCTGAAGAGGCCGAATTGATTGTTTGGATTGATGCTTGACGACGCACTATCACTGGTCAGATCGAGGCTGAGAGCGGCCGAGGCCGTGGCCGATAGCCCGAGAAGGGAGTGGACGATCGCGGCGGCCTTCATGGTAGATCGAATTATGAGGCGAGGCGAATCCTTTAACGGGCGCGGTGCGATGGAGGATGATGATGGCGGTGGCGGTGGTTGTCGTCGGTCGGCCGCCTGGTGCGAGACGGCAGGGACACAGAAGTGAGCGAGTGACGAGGTACCTGGTGGGGGAACAAAAATGACCCCCTTCACGTCATGCGCTTGAGGAACAAGAGGAGCTGGCTGGAATGCGGAGGAAGGGCAGCGCAGAATAGGAACGGACTGTCAGGTGTTGGAGGTTGAGGAAGCGAGCGTGGTTTAGAAGGACGACCAAGGGATAGAAAAAAGAGACGACCTAGGGGGAACGAATCAAGAGAAGTGGTGAGCAATGTTAGGAGGAGGAATCATTGGTAGAATAAAAACTGGAGGGCGGCTGAAGGCTGAAAGGAAGGGTTTGCGACGAGTCTTCCTTGTTTGGTCTGGCATATTTTGGTGTGGAGGGAGAAGCGAGCCAACTTGGACTGAACTAGTTGCCATCTGTAGTTGTACTAATAAAAGCTATTTCAGCAAACACCAGCCGGGTATTCTGATCAGGTACATTGACTCTGGTGAGGAATGTTACAGACGATCAAGTCACTGAAAGGTACACGCCGTCATGCTTTGCCAAGGCTGGGGGCCACAGGAGCCAGCGTGACGAATAACGTTAGGTAGGTACCTAGGTACCTACATAGAGGTACATAGCTAGAAACCTGGATAGGTACCTAACGAAGTACTGCATGTATGTATGTGCCAGCATACCTTGCCAAACTTACCAAGTACCTCCAGTAGTACCTCCTCCATTATTAGTGCGCTGGGCTAGCATGACTTGTAATTTGACAATAACTAATAGTTAACTATTAGTAGTTAACAAGTAAGGAGACAACTCGGCATCGGCAAGAGCCATGTTTCTCTCCTCGTCCACGCGTCGTGGCGTCACAGTCTTTGTTCTCTCTGGCCTACACGGAGCGGAGCCTCAAAGTACGTTGTTTGCTGCCGATACCCGTCAGCCCGGGAAACAATGCCATCGGGTGGTTAGCTGCCGTCTTGGCTTGTCTTGTCTTGGGTGATCTGTTTGGCGATGATTTGCCCAGCGTCCAGATTATCCTGGGCACGTCCACATCACTAACTCTTTTCCAGGGCATGCAGGCCAGGCAAGCACCTGGGCAGTACCCAGTAGTTACTCGATTGACAGGTGGCGAGTCGCTGTTGCGTGCCGCCACATTACACTCCTCCACTGCAACTTGATGACGACTGCAGAACACGACTTCTCCCCGCTCGCACAACTGCCCGAATCTGTATTTCGACACTAAGAAATACGATTGCCTAGGCCTGATCAAGTACTGTACGTCCATAACACCGCCAATGCCGAAGGTCGGAACCTTTCAGTTGTTAGCGCAACGACTGCGTTGCCTCTTTACGTTACGTTGCCGGATGCAGCCAACTGGAATCAAAAGGGGGCTGAAAATACACTAACAAAACCCTTCTTGGCACGGCCTCGAGAATCCGGCTTGGCTAAATATTGGCGTTGGCACACAACCCGTTTCTGTCCCCCCTCCAAACCTCTCTCTTCTACTGTCAGGCGCTGGCATCATTAACCAACTACGGATAGCCGAGAACAGGAAAGAAAACAGAACACGGAAACTGAGCCGTCTCTTGCGATAAATTTAGAACCCCGACTCCGAGCGGCACGAGAGGGCCGGTAGCAGTGGGAACGGAGCGGATGCTGCCCACAATTGCAATTGCACCTGGCTGCGCCACCATTCTCTTGCCCCAAAGTGCCCTCAACTGTTGTTTCCGGGACATTGCCATGGACGTTGTGCATGACCAAGGTGCAGAAAATCGATATCGAAATCAATAACAGAGTGGCAATCCTCAGCCTGTCATTTGGTCCCACTCAAACACCGGTTCGTGGTCTGATATGCCTACCTCGCTATATCTGAGGTGGCTCTGTCCATTATTAATGAAGTCGATCATCCTGATTGGCATAGTCCCTAACGAAGCAGGTACATACCCTGGCATCTCATCGCTGTGAAACGATGCCAAGTCACAGGGCTGTATCTTGCGGAAACTGGCTACATGGCTATTTACAAGAAGCGGCGCGGTCGGAAATACTGACTCAATTTGGATTTGCATTTACCACATCAACTTCTACCGAAGACCCTTGTAAATCGTCGTCGCGTTGGCGATAAACGCATCAAACACCCCGTCGCCCGTGGTCGGCGTGATCGAGTTGGGCACCACCTCGCCATTACCCCCCAGACTGCTCACTGTCTTTGCCTTTGTCCTGTCCACACACGCCTGCACCGCATTGTACTCGTCATCCGCCTTTGCCTTGTCACCGGCGTCTACCGCCGCCAGCATCGCGAGCGCGTGTTGGCTCGCATTGGCCCACTGCATCGCCAACGCCGTCCAGGGCGCCACGTCGGGGGCGAAGGGCTTCATGACCATGCCGGGGAGCGTGTCCGGGACGCTCGCGATGAGCTCGAGCCGGCTCTCGAGTGCGCTGCCGCCTTGCTTGTCGCCGGATCCGCGACTGGCCCAGAAGGCGGCAATGTCGGCGCTGAGCTGTGGCGCGTTCTCGGTGGCATCGTCGTAGGGCCAGTTTTGGTTGATGTCGGCGAACGCGACCAGCGCGTCGTGCACTTTTGCATCGGCGCCGGCGAGCTCCCGGATGACGGCGGCCCATGAGTCCTGCGCGGCGTAGGCTGGGCCGTTCCACGTGTAGTCGCCGTAGTTGCCGAGCGCGATCATGGACGCGTACGACTGCACCATGGGGTTCGAGGTGAATCCGATCATGTGCTTGTACAGTTCCGGTGCGCGGCCCGTCAGCGGTTTCAGGAACAGCCGGGCCGGCTTGTTGTCGTTGACCGGGAAGTTGTCCCAGATGAACAGCTTGTCGGTCACGTAGCTGGCGTCAGCGCGGACGACACTCTCGACGGTGATCTCGGGGGAGAAGACACCCTCGCCAGTCCACTGCACGCGAATGTTCTTATCAAGCTGCTTGCCGAACTCGCTCTTGTACGGGTCCTTACCGCTGCCGGCGTAGTTGGTCGGCACCGTCTGCAGGTCGGCGAGACCGTCGTGCGCCTTGATGTACTCCTTCTGCAGGCGGTTGAGGTAGTATGCCTGCGCGTCGGCGATGCCCTGCGAGTCGCCATCATTGGGGAACTTGTTCGTGTCCGAGTCGCAGTGGAACTTGAGCGGGATGTCATCGAAGGCGAGATAAAAGCTTGACACGCCGAGGGCGCGCAGCTGCTCAAACTTGGCGACGGTGGCGTCGAAGTCGGCGTCGGAGGAGTAACAGAGGTCCAGGCCTGGCGAGAGAGCGTAGGTGAAGTCGACATGGTTTGAATTGGCCGTCTGGACGAGATCGCGCAGGTTGTCCAGGGCGGCGCCGTCGTAGAGATGGCGCCAGGTGTCGCGCAGGAACGGGTCGTCCTTGGGCGTGTACACGTACGTGTTCATCTTGCGGCGGCCGTAGAAGGCGAGCTGGTCCTTGCGGGCCTGGTGCGACCAGGGGATGCCGTAGAAGCCCTCGATGGAGCCACGGATCGGCATCAGCGGCCAGTCGCGGACCGTGACGGGGCTGGCAAGGACACCACCGGCGTCGCCGACCAGCTGGCGGAGGGTTTGCGCGGCGTAAAAGGTGCCACGGGGGTCAGCGCCGTTGAGCACGACAGCGGGCTGCCCGCTATACTTGCCGATGGCCAAGACGTAGCCCTCGGGGACGGCGAGGGACCCGGCCGAGTCGCCGGTGAGCGCCTTGGCGGCGGCGGCGGCGGCGGGGTTGTCGGCGTCGGTGCCGAGGTAGATTTGTGTGGCGTTGGCGGAGGAGGCGCGAGGCGAAATCGTGACGGTGCCACCGGCGGAGGCTACGATGGCCTTGACGGCGTCGACGGTGGGCGCGTCGGTGGTGGCGTTGCCGGTGACGATGGTGACGGCGCCGGAGAGAGGCACGTCGCAGGCGCCCCCGGAGCCGGAGATGTTTTGCGGGGGCGGCCAGACGGCTGGGAGGGGGCTGCTGCAGCTGGTCTGGCCGGACGGGGAGCTCTGGCGGAGGCGAATCTGGGCCGGGCCTGTGTCTGGGCTGTGTCGGAGGAGGGGGTTGGCGGCGACGGACAAGGAGAGGGCGAGGAGGACTGCCCAGAGGGCGGCGACGCGTTGAAGATGCGACATGGTGGGATGTTCGGCGGTGTTTGGGAGTCGTAGTAGTTTAGGTGAAGGGGGGGGATGGTATATTTGTATGTTTTCCAAAAGGATAGTAGAAAGCCCGGCTTGCCGCCCCCGGGGGGAGCACCCGGACGGCCGCCGGAAGTCTCTGGCGTACCGACAGGTTTATTGTTTTCGCTATGACGCTGGGATTTGTATGGCACCGTCGCCATGGCTTGGATTAAATACGACCATTGTTACAATAATTGTGGAATTCCTCGATACCACTTTCCGTATTGATGTTGCAGTGCAGATCTGGGTGGCCTTGGATGACTTGAAGGTGAGATTAGTAGGGATTACTTCAGGGGCGAGCAGTTCAGTGGCGCAAAAATCAAATTCAGTGGCAGGTATGCGTTGCAGATGCACTACATGTGCTCTGTAAGAAAGGCGAAGAGGCACTGGTAAGTAGAGGTTTCAAGAGAGTAGGTATAACAACTAACTCATAAGTACAAATATAAAAAGCAAGTTTAATATTTTTATATTTCCATCTACTTTCTACTCTGTACTTTATTAGCTTTCTATACCTTTATTATTATGCCTCTACGTCTCTAGAGCGCACATGTAGCGCATCTGCATTTTTTCAGTTAATCTATTGTACTGTTTCAGCCCTGTTCATCCTCTTCCAGCCGTAGCCCTTTGAGCTTGCCCCCGAAAGCGCGGGGTGATTTTCCTTGCTAAATTGAACTTCTAAAGGACATTATGGCACAGTTGATTTCTCATGATCCAATTCAAGGACGGAAACGACATGACACCATAGTCTCGGTTGCGAAAGACACTTTGCAACTGCAATTGCAACGTTGCAGGCAGGAAGGCAGACAAATTAGCCAGCTGGGGATGTGTTGGGGTGACAGTGACAGTGGGAAGCAGTCTACTCTAACTAGCTACTGGTACTGATTGTGTTGGTATCTTTTCAATTCATCGGCTCGGGTGTACCTGTATCCGACAGAAAGGATGTCAGTGCATTGGATCGACAGTCCAGTGTCCGTCCGTCCGGTATGTTTGAGTTTCACCTCTTCGATAGTCTATAATAATCAACAAGCCCAAACCCTGTCCTAGCAGATTGTCATTTTACCCCGCATAATCACTTACCTGCCAAGTAAAGCCTGGTGTGGAAGACTGTAGAGCTTCTCGTATAGAAATTTTGGTCTTTCAGTAGCTTTCAGAGTCGGTCAATCCGCTCTTTATTAAAATTCTGCAAAATTAAATAACGCACCGCGACAATGGTTGCCTCCGAGTGCAGATGAATGAATCATGCAGACGCCACTCGCCGAGTATTCATTCGCCTTCCCCCCTCCAAGCGAGCAAGTAAGACATGGCCAAAAAAGCAAGGACAAGGAAAGACTTCGACTTGAACGAAAACCCGGCTCTTCGGTCATCATCCTGCCGGCGCCCCAACGTGCAAAACACTTGTCTTGGCCTCGTCACCGCCTTGTTGCTTTTCCCAACCATAACCGAGGGTGCATACATACGTAGGGGTTTGGTTATATATAGGAAAGCGCCCGCAGCCTGTGTGGCTAGCTGAGCGGTATAAGAGCTGCAGAGGGCCGCCGTTGATCGTGGCCTGGGTGTAGCTAAAAAGGGAGCGGAAGGGATGCAGGTAATGTGCAGGACGAGCCGCAACCTCGACTGGACGTCGAGGAGGAGCGGGATGCGATGCTGCCTGCATGAGGGACTGGACCGTGACCGCTCAGTTTCTGCGAATCTGGCGTTAATAAGAGAGGAGAGGGGAGAAGGATGGCCTGCGACTTGTAGCCCGATAAAGTTGTGTCTGAGAGAGAGAGGCAGCTTCCGTGTTACAAAACCTGGCACCGAGATACTCTGCCATCAATCCATCGTGTCTCTTCTTCTTTGCTGCTCTTTTCTCCTCCCGATTGTATTCTTCATCACCACACTGCCTTCCCTCAGATTGTCTTCTCTATCACTACACTTTCCCCTTCCCCCAGGATGCCCCCCACGGCCGAGATACCCAACAACCTGATGGCCAAGTGGCAGAGCGACACCACCCGCGGCAAGAGAGCCGCCCGCCGGCCCATCACCGCCTGCCAGACCTGCCGCGCCTCCAAGGTCAAGTGCGACGGGAGGCGGCGCTGCAGCCACTGCACGGCCCGCGGCGTCGCCTGCGTCTACGCCTACCCGAGGACCGCCTCGACCATCGCCACCTCCAGCAGGCCGAGCAGCGCTGTCCGGGGAAGCGGTATGCTTGAATATCCAAGCACGGCCACGGAGGACGGGTGTCCCGGGGAGTGGCCGCCGGTGCTGCTGCCGCCGACTTGGACGGAGATGGTGCACGGAGCGGCGACGACGGACGACCTGTCCGGCGACGGCGGCGGCGGCGGCGGGGCTGCGTTTCTGCTCCCCCTCCGGGACGCCACGGCAGGTTACGGTGGCGCTGGCAACGCCGACGCCGACGCCGACGTCGCCGGCGTCTTGGTATCGGAGATGTGTAGCAGGTTGGCTGCGGCGGAAGCAGGCGGCGCCGTCTACGATGCGACGCAGGGATACGACGAGCTGCTGACACTGCCACCACCGCCTCCTCCGCTGTGCGACTCGCTCGCGGCGACTGCACTGGTGATGAACCCCGAGTACCAAGACGTCAACAGTGGTGCCTATCTGCAGAATGGGATCCTCGACTGTGAGAGGACGCTGTTCAACTCGCTGGCCCTGCCAATGGCGGACCAGTACGCGAGCCCTGGCCGATGATAGGGCAAGCCCCCCCCAGGTCGGCCATCTCCCGAGCGGAGGCAGCAGCCAGCCTTACCGGCCCAGGAGCCTTTTTGCGGGAGCCAAAAGGTAGTTGCCACCGGAACTTGCCATCTCGTTTGAGCCGACGAGGACGTCGAGGATTGGGGTCTCCTCTGGCAAAGGCGTAACGGGTACGAGAAGGCGTCGATGGCGGGTTCGGATACGGTTGTATGCTTGTGGCGTGTCAGGAGGGTCCTTGTTTACTGTCTTGGTCACATTATTGAAGCAGGGCAAGGATGATGGTCGAAGAGGGTTGGATGCATTCTTGAGTCTGTTGACCGTGAGGACGGGCTGTCCGTCCTGGACATGCTTTCATTGATGGTGCAATATTGAATTATCAAAGTGATTTTTAAAGTAGTTTTAAAGTAGTTTTAAAGATGATTCTGAAGGCAATTTCAGAGTAATTTCAAAGTAATTTTCAGTAGTTTTCAATAGGAATTGTCTCAGCTAACATGTCCGTATCCTAAAGAGCTGATGGGTGCACTGACAATCTGACAATGTACATACACGCATTCTCGCTTCCGATTTCCATTTCCATCTATATTTTAAAGGTTGGTTTTCTTTTCTTTTTACTTTTATTTTATTCCATCTTCACTTTTACCTTTCCGTTTACGTTTACCTTTCGTTTTACGTTTTCCCTTTACTTTTACTTTATTCTAGACTTTTTCTAGACCCAAGTTACGAAGTGGCTTCTTGCAAGACCCTCTCTCTTCATCTATAATTCACAGCCCCAGCCACCCGTCTCGTATGTAGTAGGGCTGGATGCATGTTTCTTGGTTAACGTGGCCAACACATCGTGGCGCACGTACAGGTCTCCGATCATCTACAAAACAGGCCAAATATTGCATCGCCATGGGCCCATTCTCACCCATCTCATTGGACAAGCAGCCCACCAGACTTGCTCTGGCTGGGCATCATCAGTGGCGTCTGTCTGCCTACCGCCCAATCCCGGGTGGCCGGCCTAAACAAGCGGCTGGGCGGCGGCGGCCTAGTCGGAGCGGAGAGGCGACGCCGTCGGCTTCTTTTTGGTCTCGTCTCTTCTCTTCTCGGAACCTCTCGGTCTGTCTCCTCGGAACCCCTAGCCTCGCTCGCATTGCATCCCAGGAATCCAGAATGCCCCCGATCAGCCGCCACGACGAGCCGTCCGTGGAGCCCTACCCATCCCGGCAGTTGGGTACCCGTCAAATTGACTCGCTCCTTGTATGTGCGACGATGCATGCTGACCGCCCTCCCCGGGCTGATGATGGTGGCGTTGGGGAAAAGGGTCTGCTTGCTCTCTGGGGGCTGGGCGATGCATAAGGTGCAGACTGACTATTGAGCCCTAACCGACTCAGCTTCTCATGCAGTGACATTTCAACAAATGGAATATGCATACTATTTTTGGTAATAAAATTCAACGTAGATGCCTAAAAGTGTGTGTGTATAGTGTTGTGCGTGTCTAATACGAACGACTGCTGCATAATTTTGATAGGCTTTATGCAGCAACCACTTTCATGATTGAGTAGAGGCTCTTTCATAATTAAGTAGAGGGTCTTTTATAACTGAGTACGGATTATAGAGTCTTTCATAACTCAGTGGAGGATCTTTCATAACCGCATAGAGGGTCTTTCATAACCGAGTAGAGGGTCATTTAGAACCAAGGAGAGGCGCTTTCATAATTTTGTAAAGACTCTTATAAATCTACCATCAAATTGCTGTCTATCATCAAGCCGGAAATCAGTTTCCGTAGTGCTAGGCGAACAATAGACCTCGCCGTTCATTGACCTCGTCACCGCCGCTGCTGCCCGAGATCAATAGCTCTCATCCAACAGCCCAGCATCAACCCATCATTGGACGCCGCCTTCACAGCCTCTTGTCTTACACTCAATGGACTACGCCTAGATGGCTTTCAGCAGAAGCCATGGCCCGTATCGAGCGTCGCCCGAGATGGCTTCCTGCTCTCCTCACTGGACAGCCAGCTCCAGCCACCGTCCTGCTTGGTCTTCTCAGCCGTACGCAGCTTGTTACGATCATTGTGTAAGCGAGGAACTCGAGGTGAAATCTCCAAGTATATAAGGAGTCAAATATCTCGCTCCAAGTCAACTTACAACCAGTCCTTCAGTCTCAAGACAGAAGCAAGCAAGCTCATCTACAGACACTCGCCTCACTCACTCACACTCACACTCATCTCACTTTTCACTCATCTCACTCACTCTCATCTCACCCTACTCTCCACACCCCTCACAATGAAGTTCATCGGAACCCTCGTCTCCATCCTCGGCGTTGCCCTCGCCGCCCCGGCCCCGTCTGGCGGCCCGGCCCCGTCCAAAGTCAAGATCAATGGCCTCAGCCTCCTCGGCAGCGGCTGCCCTGCCGGCACCGCCGACGTCCAGGTCGACGCGACCGGCACCCTTTTCGAGGCCACCTTTTCCACCTACGAGGTGCAGACCGGCCCCGGCACCAAGGCCATCGACTGGCGCAAGAACTGCAAGCTCACCCTCAACATGCAGTTTGACCCTGGCTACCAGTATGTTGCTTCTCCCCCCCCCCCTCCCGGACTTGGCATGATCTAACACGGAATGACTGCAGGTTCTCCATCCTCGACACCGACATGATTGGCTTTGCCGAGATCCCCAAGGGCGCCAGCGGCCAGTGCACCAACACCTTCTCCTTCACCGGCGTCAACCAGCAGGTCACCTTTGCGACGAACCTCAAAGGCGCGTACAGCGGCAACTTTGACCTCCAGAGCAAGACTGGCATCGAGTCTTGGTCTCCCTGCGGCGGCAGCACGGCCATCCTCAACATGAACACGGCCTGTGCCATTACGCCGACTCACCTGCCGGCCCTGATTGCTGTAAGTTTTGAGTCTCGGAGATGTGTTGGTGGTGTTGTTGTTGTTGTTGTTGTTGTTGTTGTTGTTGTTGTTGTTGTTGTTGTTGTTGTTGTTGTTGTCTTTCCATCAAACTGCTATGAGACATTCACAAATTCAAGAGATTGGGGGGAAAAAAGAAAAAAAAAAGACAAACAGTACTGACAACCACTCTCATCTAGGTCGACCACATCAGCGGCAAGCTCAAGGTCAAGTTCGGCATCCAGTGGCGCTACTGCCCCAAGCACTAAGCAACATTCGATTTGCTGAGTTGTTTATAAGTCGCGGATGACTCCATCTTCTCCCGCCTGTCCCTTCCTTCATAGAGACATTTGATCTTGTTTCCGTCCCCAGGTCTGCGCAGCCTCCAAGATGTCTCTGATGGTTTGCTGGTGGGCAGCCTCCACGACTTTACTTCTCTCTCTTGTTGCCAGACTGTCCGTCTGTCTCTCTGTCTGTCTGTCTGTCTGTCTGTCTCTAGGCTAGCCTGCTCTTTTTGTCTTGACTCTCTCTGCAATTGAAAAACGAAACTGTTGGATCCACGCACAGCCTTGGTCATGAAACCCCTCGACGTGATTGTCTCTAGTAAACTCTATCTGATCTGATGGAACAAGTCGTGCGATCTATCCGAGAGAAACCCGTTAACCCTTGCAGCTACAAGCATCCCACACTTACTTATTATTAGTAGCCCACCACTCTCATCGGGCTTCGGCACGGTCGACCTGCCCGATGAGGAAGGTCGGCTCAAGGGTCTACTATAAGCTTTACTATACCTTGGCATACATGACCTTATTGGTCGCCCATTTCTCTTCTTCTTCCAATACTATCCGAGCTCCAGGTCAGACCGCGTTTCACATCTTTAAGAAATCTCCGGTCCGCTTTCAAGTTTCAGCCCCTCAAATGACGTCGGGTCGGCTAGGACCATTGTCTCGATTATTTGGTTGTTTGGATAGACATTGTCTCACGTCCCCGGCCGTCTTGCTCGGAGCAATTTCTCTCCTTTCTCCCTTTGCTTGAAAGCCTTGACCGGTGCTGAGATTAGATTAATTAGTCTTGGCCCTATACCACTTGACTTATTCGTATCCCGTGGTCGATCCTTCCTTACATCGACCAGGTCACCAAAATCCCCCGTCGTCCACAACAAATGTAACACCAGCCAGGCTACACAACCCAACGGCTATAAATCAGGCCTCTTGCTCATCCCCATCCTCCTTGTACAAGCTTTTCATTCATCTCATCATCACCATCATCATCATCTAAACTGCCGTCAGCATGTCACTCAAAACCACCCTCGTCCTCCTCTTCCTGGCGGCGGCCCGGACCGTCGTCGCAGACTCGTCGCATCCAATGCACTTCCGCAAGGTCGATGCCCAGACAGCCCAGGGCATCGCTGCCTATAAGAACATTGCTCCGCGCGGTGACGGATCTCTTGTAAACGAGCAGGTATGCTTTTCCAGCATGATGGCAATCATTTTATCATAATCATCGCCACAATCCTCATCGTCATCGTCATCCTATCTACCCCCTACGCAAGCCGGCCTTCCGCTAACAAACCCCTTCCCCCCCTCCTCCCAGGGCTTCTGGTTCTCCCACTTCACCGTCGGCGCCAGCAAGGACCTTGAGATCCTCATCGATACGGGTTCTTCAGATACCATCATGAACCCGGGCATCTACCACCCCAGCGTCTCATCCCAGGACGTGAACCGCCGCTTCCGCATCACCTACGCGACGACCAACCCCGACGGCTCCGGAATCCTCTCAGTGAGTCGCTCCCCATATCATCTCTCCAAGAAATGAGAGCCACCCCCCCCCCTCTTTCAAGTCCCCCTACCGCTAACATGCTCTGCAGGCCTCGGGCAAGATATACCACGACGTCATCACGCAGCTCGGCGCCAACCTCACCGTCCCCCAGCAAGCCATCGGCGTCATCGACCAGCCCGCCACGCCTCCCACCTTCCCCCATGACGGCCTCATCGGCTACGCCGGCGAGTACGGCGCCTCCCTGCGGGAGAAGCCCTTCTTCCTGTCCCTCTGCGCCGCCCCCGGCGCGCTCTCCGCCTGCCGCTTCGGCCTCGCCCTCCGCACCGACGGCACCGGCCAGCTGCACTACGGCTCCGTCGCCACCTCGGAGTTCTCCGGCGCCCTCACTGCCGTCAAGGTCACCAGCCTGTGGAGCGTCACCGGCGGTGTCACCGTCGCCGGCAAGGTCGTCGCGGACAACCTGGACATTGCCACCGACTCCGGCACCACCGTCATCTTTGGCCCGACCGATGATGTCAGGCAGGTATTTGCGGCCGCCGGCATCCGGCCCGTGACGACGAGCGCGGGCACCCTCGAGGGCCGCTACAGCTGCGCGAGCCCGCCCACGATCGGCCTCAGCTTCGGCGGCGCAAACTTTGACATTGAGCCCAAGGCGCTGGCATTTAAGCAGGACGGCGCCGAATGCACGGCGAGCGTCATTGGCACGGCCGACTTTGGCCGCACGTGGCTCGTCGGGCAGCCCTTTTTCCAGGGCCGCTACATTGACCACAATGTTGATGACCGAACCATGGGCTTTGCGAACCTCAAGTGAGGAGAGCGAAAGGAAATGACTAGAGGAGAGAAAGGGTATGATTGGAGAAAGGAAAAAAAAAGAAAAGGCTTTCCCTACATATACACTGATAGACGTACATATATCCAATGCCGTAGGTAGTGTTGTCAATACATTACAACTACGTGAGTATCAACCTTTTATATTTCACAATTACAAGAGGATAAAACTTGACATACTTGATCAGTATAAAACTTGGTATGTTTGCAAGTACAAGGGTATAAAACTCGACGCTGCAAGAAGAGTCAGCATCCGAATACCTCGGGTGAATGAGTCAATTATACAACAACCCTCTCGCCATCACTCACTCAACCATCCTCTCTCCTCTCAGAACTATACGCAGATGGATATATACAAAAGAAACACAAAAAGAACGCGTCGCTTCGCACAAAACAAACCAACCACCTTGTCCATGCATCGTGCATCTGATCTGCACCTCCTCTACCCCCTAGACTCCTCCCACTGAGCTGCCCTGCGCTTCACCACGCTCCTGTAATCCTCCCGGCAGCTGCTGCAGTGCATCTCCTGCCACTGCTTGAGCTCCGCCACGTGGCGATCCGCGATGGGCTTCTTCTGCTTCTGCTTCTGCCCCTTGTCCGCCTTGCCATCTCCGCCCAGCACCCGGCCTAGCTCGTCGCAGAGCGACTTCTCGTTTGCTAGCCAGTTCTCCCACTCCGACTGCACCATCTCCCGCTCGATGCTGTTGACCACGCGCATCGCCACCACCAAGTCGTGGCGGTACGTGCCCAGCCGCTGCCTCGTGCGCCGAACACGACGCGCCATGGAGCGGCTCGTTGGTGCCATGCCGCTGCCGGCCTCTTCCCACGGCGCGTCCAGGTCAGAGGCCGTCATTAGGTCCGCGAAAGTGTTGAAGCAGGTGCTGTTGTCGCTTCCAAGCATCGCGGCCGGGCCGCCGGCACCCGTAGCTTCGGCCAGGTCGGAAAAGTAGATTGCTTTGCTCATTATGGGGTGCGGTACCACACCGATACGGTGCATGAATCGCGCCGCACTGCGCTCCTGCCACCATGTCGAGGTACTCGACGAGGTCAGCAGCACGTTGACAAGACCGCTTAACAGGAGCAGGGCAATGAGGAGCCGGTACGCCGTGACCGTGTCAAAGAGCCGCTTCATGCCGGCAAATGTCCACATTATGACCGACGTGATGCAGCTCTCCGCAAACGACCGGACCGTATCAAAGACCATCGACGTCAAGGTCCGACGTGTAATTGCCTGCTTCTTCGTCGAATCTGTAGAGCCGGGCGAGAAGACAACAACTTGCGTCTGCTTACCAACCTGGCCATACACGTGGATGGCCTTGTTTGTCCTGGAACGCGACCCAAGCTTGCGCACCTGATCAGTCGCAAGCTCTGCCAGCTCCTCTGCCTGGCTCTTCACGTCGCATAAAGCCTGCCGCTCTACTAGATTTTTCGACAACGCCGGTGTCCTCGACCAATCAATCTTTACCCAAATGGCAAGTTTACACTTGGACTTTGCCACGTGCGTAATCACAATCTTGGAGATGAGCTTGAATGATCCTGAGTGAGGCAGGTGCCACGCAGTTTTGGTGTGCGTAACGACGTATGTGACATGGTCGCTAAAGAGATCGATTGTTTGCTCATCCTTGACATCCGCACTCTTGTCGCGCCCGAGCATATCCGTGTAGTTGACCTTGAACTGGAATTCGCGGCGCATCCGGCCTTGGTCCACCAGAATCCAAGGCCCTTGAGCGATTTGCTGAGCTCGGTGTTCAAAGTATAGCTTTGGAAATACGAAGCTTTTATCGCCAAATAAGACATGGAAGCAAGCCTTGGCACTAATCTCGAAATGGCGCTCGGCAGCCATCTCCGTCATCTTCTCCGGCTCATACTCAACCGGCTGGCTCGGTAGCTGAATCTTTGGCACCAACTTATGACGGGTTTGGCGCAACTGCGAGCTAGAATCCACAGGTGAACGACCAAAACTTCTGCTTAGACTGCTGGGCTCAATGGGAGTATAGGCTGACCCATCGTCCCATCCGTCAATGCTGGGACTGGGTCGCTCCTCTGATCTTTCAAGATTGATCAAGGCGAAAATCAACTTTTCCGTATCTGCTGGCTCTTCGGCCTGGATGTTGTCGATGATGAGATTAAGTCGGCTGTGCAGCAGGTGAAGATCGTCCAAATAAACCTTGAGGTTGACCTCTTCCCAAACGACCTGGCCAAGCTCTTCACCGAGGCGCAGGGTTATAGAATCCGAGTCTCGACCAGAGTAGGCAGACACTTCCGCGATCATGTCCAAGCTGAGCGAAAAGGTCGTGATGAGCCCCATCCGCTGACTATAAAAGTATATGTAGTCTGGCGTGACATATACTCTTCCGTCACCAGCAAACGAGTCTTGGGGTGAGTCTCTTGCCGCCTTGAAGGACCACGACGCTCGAAAGACGAGCACGAGCTTTTCATCTCCCTGTACATCAGGAAAGAGCAGTTTGAACTGCGCAGTCTGCATGCGCAGTTCTGTTGGGTAATTGGTCGGGAGAAGCTCACTCGGCGTCTTTTCCTTGGACGGCGTGCTGAGCGAGGTCTTCATGCTTTCCGGTAGGAGCACACCGATAGGATCGTCAGCCTCTCTTCTGGGCAGCACGGGCTGGCTAGGGCTATCTGAAGCTGCCCACATGTTTGTTCCCCAGTAGTTGGCAACGAGGGAAGCAGGGAGATTCTTTCGCGAGTCTCCCGAAGGGGACTTGTCAGCCGCATGCATGGCTGCAGCTCGGCTCAGGGTCGTGACAACTGGTGGCTTCTCCAATGTCGACGGCGCCAGGGAACCCAACCTGCTATCAAGCTTCGGAAGCGGACTGCCTCTCTTTGCAACGCTCGGGGAAAGTAGCGGGTGTGGATAGCCAGGCAGGACGTTATGGCTCGCAGATATCAAACTAGCAATGCCGTTTCCAGACGCCGGTACGGCAGGGCCAGCCGCCGCGATTTCGGTACCGGGGCCGAAGGTTGATTTTCTATGCAGATCCAATTTCTGGATAATGCGGGCAGCATGTTCTCTGCCAGACTCTCCATCTTCACGAGTGACCAAGTCTTTGCTAAGTTCCTTTCCAAGAGCCGTAAAGGACCTTCGCGGCATAGTACCAGGAGGGCTTATGTCGATACTATGTCGAGACATCGTGTGAGCCTCCGGTGGCATGAGCATGGTCGCGGCGCGTTCCATACCAACACCAGGATCTTCAAAAGCGGCGGAATGTGTATCCGCAATGTTGGCAGAGAACTCGGGAGCACTTGGCGGGTTAATGGAAAACGCAGGGTCATGACGCGACATGGAGCTGGCGTTTCTTCCGCGGCTGGTGTCAAAGGCTGCCTTCTTTGCAACCTCAAACACTTGGAGCCATTCTGTCAATTCCTTCTGGTTTTCGGCCTGAAGAATCAGGGATTGATCTTTGGTCTTGATTTCGAAGCAGAAGCGCCTCTCTTCGCCCACGGCTGGTCTGGCGTTGCAGAGTAAGACACCGATCTCATCACCCTGAAGAACACCCTGTGCCCCTGGGATCAGCCAACCAAAGACTCCATCTCTGCAGTAATGCCACCGTCGTATCCAAGTATACCTGGCGGGTTTGTTGGACAGCACGCGCAAGAAGAGCCAGCCTTGCTTTGTCGAGATGACAGCGGAGTCATCCTTGGGTTGCAGATTGACGGGGCCGCGTGAGCTGAGAAACGGAATGGTCGAGACATTGTAGTCGTCAAGCTCTCGCGAGGGTTTGACGTTTTCAATAGCCATGTCGTATATGTCCTTCTTGGCCGCATGGAGCTCGCGGCGGAAGACGGCGTCGGCGGCTTCCATTTCCTCGGACCAGCCGCGGACACGCTCCATCTCACGGTTCCAGCGCATGGCGTTGGCGGTGGCATCGCGGGAGCCTTTAATCTCCTTCCATGTGTCGCTGCAGACGGTAACGAGTAGCCGGTCGACGGTGGATCGAAGCTGCGGGACGGCCTGGCAGAATTCTATGGATGCCTGCAGATAGACCTTGCGACCTTCGAAGACGGAGAATGCGTCTTCTCTCAGGGCGGATGGCTCCTTCGTCTTGTGCTGCCCGACATAACGGGCGAGGGTCGAGTCGTAGGTGCGCTGTGCTGCCTCGAGAGCGCGGCGTGTGTCCTTGAAATTGCGCAAATCACCGTTCAAAAAGGTCCGGATGGGCTCAACAACGCTGGATTCCATACGCTTCATGCCACCTTGCATCTGGGTGAGCCATTCGCGCGACCCCTCTCCGACCCTCTTGAGTGCCAGCAAAGTATAGTCATTGTCGAGTAGGGTATCGCCGACCGGGGCTGCCGTCTTTGCGAGGTATGAGTTTATGGTATCTTCGAGAGCGAGGAAGTCGTGGAGGAGCTTGGATGTCGAGTTGACATAGTTGATGAGCCATTTTTCAATGACCTCGATCTGGTCGCCAAAGTGCAGGGCAGTGGAGCGGAAGGTCGGGGAGTCGAGTGCAGCTTCGAGCAAACCAACAGGGATGGCGCGCTTTGACGAGCGCGATAGGCTGGCAGGGTCCATGATTGCCGCAGGTCTTGGGATAGTATGTTTGTCTCAGCTTGCCATGGCTGATGGAATGCTGGGGGATCCGCGGATTGTGATGAGCTGGAGCTGCCAAGTATGCTGGTGTTTGTTGCTTGGTTGTGAAGGAATTCCAGGAGCTGTAATGTGTACTTTCTTAGCTGGTAGGTACTTTCTACGGGGGGTTAAGACAAGTCGTTATTGCCCAGGTTGGTTGCAGCGCTTACAGGTCCCCTAAAAGTACAGATTATAGTGCTAAGCTACTAACGGGTAGGTAGTTACCGAAGTACCTACAGGTTAGTAGGTAGGTACCTACCTAGCTCGGAGCAAGTGGTGGCGCTCTATCCGTAAGTGCTTTCGCGTCGAGAATTAATAATATTGCTAGAACTTGATTGACCATCGGATCTACCGGGCACTTGTCTGTCAAGTCTAACTATGTAATTAACGACATCCGGTTGTTACTGAGGCGTTCTCTTGCCCGAGACAAGTCGGGTACGTCACACTTTACAGTGAGGTAGGTACAGGTAAAGGTAGTGTCGACTTAGGTACGTACCTCGCACTCGCTAGGCTAGCATCAATTTCATTCGTCCATCTCAACTCACATACCCACTAATTCTCGGCAGGCGGGGCAGTGAATCTTTAGTAGACTCCTGAGGGTCTCATACATATATATGTATGTGCGTAGTTCAGACTACTGATCGGCACTGAGTTGCTGCCGTACCCATTGGATTTCCAAGATACATGTCTGTCCACGTCTTGATCGCCTTGTTCTGTCGTACCTGCCGCCCGCTACTAGTTCCAAGTGATACGTCAACTCCAGCGCCACGGAGCGAGCAAATGACCAACCCGGCAATCCCCTTCAGCCCTGCCAGCAAGATGCCATTCATCTATATTGAACACTGGCCGCGACGGGTTAGCTAGTCTCTGATGACGATGGGGTCGATACCTGCTTATGAGGAGCCAAGCCTTGCTGGCGGCGGCGTCAGCATTTTTGGAACACCTTGCATTGGACGGGCTAGACTGGGCTTGCATTGGGCCAAAAGAGGCTTGCAGCATCGCATAGGATGGGATCGGATGTTATGGTATAAATCATCTACCGTCCCTCTCCTTTTGGTGTCTCATCCGGTTTCATCATCTCACCTCGGATTCCCTCTGCTACTCATCGTATCAGTCTCTCACAGACAGCTAAGCTACCCTGTATCCCACCTTCACAAGCTTCTCAACATACGCGCCCCTTCACCATCAATAAGGTTGCCAAATTCCTCCGAATCCTTTCCTTGCTCACAACCATGGGCCAAGAATTCCAGCCACAGCTCGCTCCAACCAAGCGACCTTGGACCTATGTCCCGTCCTTGAGTGTAGGCACCATCACATCTCATACCCATCCCCCTCCTACCTCGACCCAACCTCATCAGCCTATTCCACATATCCCATACATTGCCATTCACTAACCTCAAATTCCTCACAGGCCACCTACGGACTCGACAAGTTCAAACCGCTGCCCGTCATCGTCGTCCTTGGCAGCATCCTCCAGGCCCTCATCTCCCTCGTTCTCCCCGCACGCTGGGCCTACGTGCCGCTCCTTAGCTACCTGGCCATCTACGCCGTCTCGGCCTTCCTCAACCTCACCAGCACCTCCTCAGCCTCGCATCCCCTTAATGTCGTCCCCGGCCGGGCCGCTGCCCAACTACCGCTCCCCTCAGGCGCCTTCCGCAGCACCTCGGCCGAGGACCAGCTCGTCGTCTTCCACATCGGCGCGCAGTTCAACCACCCTCTCGGCCCGTTGTGCCCCGGCGGCCGTGAGACCGGCGCGCACTTCTTCCGCCTCGTCGACGACCTCGGCCAGCGCCGCGCCGAGCTCGGCGTCCTCGCCATCTCCCAGTGGAAGGCGGTCATCGACGGCTCCCTCACGCTCAACACCATCATCTACTTCCGCGACGTGGCCAGCCTGCACATGTTCGCGCACGAGCCGATGCACCGCGAGGCCTGGGACTGGTTCGCGGCGCAAAAGTTCCCGCACATCGGCGTCTACCACGAGACATTTCTGGTGCCGCGTAAGAACTACGAGAGCGTCTACTTGAACTGCAAGCCGACGCTGCTCGGCGCGGCGACGAGCCATGTCAGGGACGACAAGACGGGCGAGGAGCGCTGGGTGAATTCGCTTGTGAGCGCGGACACGCCGGCGCTCAAGACGCAGTATGCGAGGATGGGTCGAGACCGGGACGGTGTGGTGGTTGAGTAGAGGGGGGTTTATGGTGACGGAATTGGGCGACGGGGTTGTGAGACGGTGTTTGATTCTAATGGTGATGCACTCAGCCTTTCTCTACTCGTTGACTTGGCCAGCTTAAGTTCCTAATTCTATGCATTTATGAATCAATAGCGATAAAGGTTCATGAGTGGCCTGAGCGGCTGCGTGGCATCTCAGTAACATTATGGCTGAGAAATCACAGCTTGCCGCTCATTGTTTTCTTCTTGTTCAATATTTTCATATCAGGACTCAGACATATTCC
Source organism: Cordyceps tenuipes (assembly GCA_025583755.1). Taxonomy (NCBI): domain Eukaryota; kingdom Fungi; phylum Ascomycota; class Sordariomycetes; order Hypocreales; family Cordycipitaceae; genus Cordyceps; species Cordyceps tenuipes. The sequence goes on from JANZYN010000046.1 coordinate 137,955, forward strand.
TGCGCTACTCTCTCCCGGCGTCGCGGTAGTCAGGGTCAAGATGCGGGAGACGACCGAGGTGAGTGTCACAAAGCTGACGGACATGAGCGACGAGGATGTCCTGGCCGACATGGGGGCCGGTCGTCACGGGACAGAGGAGAGATTGCTGATCTTCTGAAGTAGTTGTTTTAATTGACGGCTGGATCACATTTTATCTTGTCCAGTAAAAAAATGTTTTCAGTATCCTTATTAATTACAGAATCGACCCTGTCGAGTTCACGCCCCAACTGGTTCAGGGTCAGTCAGTGGTGGCGAGCGATCGACGGCTTCGATTTGCGTCACGCTGATGCTATCATTACCATGCAATTGGCGGGTTCCCTTCTATTGTTGCCCTTGGATTACCAAATTCTGGCTTTTGCCCATCTATTGTCACTCTGACATCAGGACGCTGTCGATGAACAACGTCATTGGTGACGGCGTCGACAATAGTGGGTGCAGCCACAGATGGATGCCCTGGTCAGCAGTACATAATGAAGAAGACGTGCAACTGTTAGTCTCTGTGTTCATCCATTCCCAACCACATTCTACATTAAACCAACCAACACATCATCAAACATGCCTGAAGGCAGAGAATCTCCGTCCCCCCAACGCCAGACCGGCGCCCAGCTACACGATCCCCCAGGCCACGGTGCAAGCTCGGGAGGCAAACCCTCAGAGAAGGCACAAGAGGAATCTAAATCGCAGTTGGAGGTAGGATCTCATCGAAATAGCCTTGGTTTCCATTTGTCATTACGATGCTAACATGCTATGCTCCCCCTAGAACCTGTCCTCAAATCCCCGCGGACCACTTGAAGATGAAGTCGAGCGCAAGTTCTCCAAAGGCCCGGGAAATAAGACGACTTGATTGATACGCACTTGTTTGTACATGAAAATATATGATGCGAAATGAAAACAGCAATAAGTTTGGATCAACCATCTCAGTGGACCATTCCGAGTCCGCCCGGGATGAGTCGAAACGAGCGTGGACAACTGGTACTTGGTTTCTTGCGCTGTACTCCAGAAGTCCCAAGTACCATATGTCTCTCAGCATTGACAGCCATTTCCGCAGTAAATCAACTACACTCCCTCCTAATAGCAAGTTCCTTCGGCCAACACCTAAGTGTCTTGAAACCTCCATCCCGCGATGTCAATCATGGATACATTTAAATGTGTAAAATTCTAGCATGTTTCTCATACCATGCATCTCAGTGCAGCCGCAGCAACGCGGAGAGTTCGGCAACATCGTATTCGGCTTCCCCACTTGCCGTTAATAAATCCCCCGCCAAAAATCGTGGCCTCAAACCACTAAATAGTCTCGCCATCCTTTTTCAACATCTCTGATGTCACCGCCGCCCACCCAACCTAGCTTAACGCCCGCCCGGTGGCCTTTATTTCTAGCTGCATGATAACCCGGGCCGTCAAGCGCTAATTTTGATCCTCTATCATCAGTTGCTATCCTCTCCATTGTACCCTGCCTGTACCTTTCACCTTCAGTTGCCGCTCGCTCGTTAGCTTCAGTGGCCTGTCCAGCACTGCCCGTCGCACGGGCACAAGTTCCGGTCTTCCCATCCCTTTTAGCCGCTCACCGATCGCTCTCGAGCAACGCCTCATGCTCATTCTCCATCATCCTTCGCCATGGTGAACGCTCACGAGCCGCTGCAGGCGCTCGCCCCCGTCGACTGGGCCGACCTTCCTCAGGATGACCTGGCCGCCTTCATCAACGAGCTCTTCTCCCAGGCAATGATTGTCGTCGAGTCAATCCCGTCGCCGTCCTCTGCCGCCGCGCCCACCCCCTCTGGACGAGCCCGCTCCAAGACGGAATCCGCCGTGCTGCTCAACGATGTCCAGCGGTCTCGCTCTCTGCGCCAGCCCCCTGCCAGCTTGGAGGCTGCCCTGGCGCTGCGCAAAGACTGGAAAGAGATCAAGGTGAACCCCAGGGACAACCCTCTAGCCATCAACGTCTTCAAACTGTCCAGCAAGGATGGCAAGGGAGCTTGGTTTGCCCGCCAGAGTGTCCACGAGGGACTGTCGTTTGACGAGTGGAGAGTCGGCTTGGAGCGTGAGTTTGCCGAGAGCTTAAAAGTACAAGGCTCGCCGGGCGTTGGAAACATCAGAGGCATTGGAGCCGATAGGCACGTAGAGGACAGGGACATTGACGATGCTGGTCATCTCAGTGGTGCGCATGACCCCCTTCGCTTCGCCTCTCTCGACTACCTGCTGACGTGAACAGTATTTCAACTATCCGCCCAGTTTCCAGGTCCTACTTCACCGCGAGACTTCATCACCCTCTTGCTAACCTCTGACCTCTCGCACAAGACAGAAGATGGGGCGAGGGGATTGCGCCAATATGTCATTGTTTCAAAACCATGCAACCACAGTGACTGTCCCCCTCGCCAGGGCATCATCCGTGGGCAATATGAATCCGTGGAAATAATCCGTGAGGTTCACGTTGAGCCGCCTGTCGCCAAGCGCTCAATGTCTGCCGTCGACCTGGCCGCCAATGATGAGCGTGGTACAAACCCAGACACCAAAATGGGCAACTCAGAGCGCCTCCACGATGCTCGGCCAGTCGCCGTGGAGTGGCTCATGGTGACACGCAGTGATCCCGGAGGTAGCGTCCCGCGATTCCTCATTGAAAAAGGCACTCCGCCTGGCATTGTCGGCGACGCCGGCAAATTCCTCAAATGGGTTACAGCTGGGTCGCGCAGGGGATGGGATGAGTCTACCACAACAGCTGAACAGCAGCCAGCGACAGAAACTGCAGACCAAGATGTGCCAGCAGTTCCAGCAAATGCCAAAGCGACAACCACAAAAGAGCTCACGCGCAGCAACAGCATATCTCAGAGCGATGAAGTTGACGATGACTCAGTACCGAGCAGCAACGGCATTTACGGCATCATTACAGGCATATTTGGCGTTGCGTCTTCGGTCGTTGCCAATGGCCTAGGCCTCGGCTACGCCAGCAGCGAAGAGACCATATCCACCATCCCGGCAATCAACGTTGCGGAGGAGGAAGACGACGGGGTGGAAAGCGACACCTCGTCCGTCCGCTCCTTTCTCTCCGCCCTCGAAAAGCGCATCGCCGACGAGCCCGGGGACAAGCGCGAGGGCAGCCCGTCCGAGGACTCCCGATCCACCACCGCCACCAACACGACGAACCTACTCCCCGCCCGGGCGGCCACCATCGGCCACGTCGGAGAGAAGGAGCTGCGCAAGCTGCAGGAGCGGCGGCGCAAGATCGACGACAAGATGGCACAAATGCAGTCGCGGCTGCAGAGCAAGAGCCAGGGCGACCGGGCCAAGGACGAGGCGTCGCTGGCCAAGCTGCGCGAGAAGCTGGACCGTGAGGCCGCACGGCAGGAGGACAAGTACCGCCGCGAGCTGCAGAAGCTGGAAGAGCGGCGCGAGAGCGAGGCGCGCAAGGCAGAGCGTCGCCGCCGCAAGGCCGCCGACAAGGAGGAGAAGTCGAGCCTGGCGCTGGAGCTGGAGCGTGCCCGGGCGGAGCGCGACCTGGCCTGGCAGCACAACCGCATCCTCGAGGGCCAGGTCCGCGAGCTGCAGGCCCAGAACACGCAGCTCGTGGCCAGGCTGGGCAGGATGGGCGGCATGAACAGCTCGACGCTGCCGCTGGGCAATTCGGCGGAGATTGTGGCGGAGAGGTAGACGCAAAAGAGGGTTCGTACGGGCGATTCATGGTGGATTACAAGCATACTGCCAGTCATGATTCTTGTTGTTTTTGGCGTTTGAGCATATACGGTCGTTCTGTTGGTCAAGTTGGATATGTATTTGGAAACTTCTTGGACAAATCTTGGGCACTCGATACCCAGTTTTTGAATATATGCATATGTTTACTCCGGCTTCAGCCAAGTCTATCAAACCCAATGTCCCTATCCATCTATCCATCTATCCATCTATCCACATCATTCCATTCTCGTCATAAGAAGTCCGTTGCTCACACACTCTTGTCCAGCGCATCCATCAGCAGTCGCGACACCACATTCTCCTTGCCGTGCATCTCCTCCTTCAACGCCGCGACCTCGGCCAGCAAGTCCTCGCTCGCCGCGCCGCTCCCGTCCAGCGCCAGGAACCCGTGCACGATGCGCGTCGCCACCGCAAACACGCGCGCCTCCGACGCCCACCCGAGCGGCCCGTCCTCGCGCCCAGCCACGACGCGCCGCAACGCGCCTACGCCGGCGCAAACCCACCCGTCCAGCGCCGCCCGCACAGCAGCTCCCCCGTCCTCGTCGGCCTCCGGCCGCCGCCGCAGCGCCTCCTCCCACGCGGCCGTCCAGCGGCGCGCCTCGCGCACCTCGTCCACGAACAGGTTCTGCTCCTCCACCGCGAACAGCGCGTCGTCCACCCGCAGCGCCTCCGCCAGCTGCTGCTGCGCCGCGCCGCTGCCGCTGCCGATGATGCGGGCGGCGACGGCGGCCTGAAAGGCCGGCAGCGCGTGGAACTGGCAGACGAGCCGCTGCAGCAGCCGGTCGGCGGCCTCGAGGGGCACGAGCGCGACGCCGGTGAGCCGTGAGAGGGCGGCGGAGCACACGTCGCGCACCTCCTCGTCGTCGTCGTTGAGCGCGTCGTACAGCGCAAGCAGCACGGTGAGGAACTCGGGGGTATCACATTGCGAGCCAACGACGGTGAAGAAGGCGCGAAACGCCTCCGCGGCGGCCAATCTGGTGTCGAATGTCTTTTTTTTTGTCTCAATTTAGCATGTATGTTTTCTTTTGTACATTCTGCGGGCTCTTACCTTGTCGTCTAGACCGGCATCGGCCATCAACGCGGCCCAGCTGCTCAGGCCTTCTGGCGGGAGCCGCCCGGCGACGTGCAGGGCAGCGACGATGCTGCCGCCGGCCCGGATGGCGGCGTTGGAGAGCGCCGGGTTCATCGGACCCAGCGGCAGGCACGCCCAGAGGCTGGCGAGCTCGTCGAGCGGCAGCGTCAGCGTCTCGCTGGCAGCGCCGGGGGCAAGCGCCTGGAGCACGTCGGCGAGGTTCTCTACCGCGACGGTCTGCGCCTCCTGGTAGGTCGTGCGGAGCGCCGCGTCCGTGTACAGCAGGCAGAGGGAGAGCAGCGTCTGCTCGGACATGCGTGTGGGATCCCAGAGCTTCGAGATGGCTTCCAGGGCGGTGACGAGCGTGTTGACGCCGAGTTGGGGGTTGAATACGATGTCGTGCAGGGCGTTTATAGGGTCGGAAGACTGGTGGGCCAGGAAGACGTCGTTTATGACCTTTTGCGACTTGAAGAGGGCCAGGTTGGGCTGTTTTTCAGATAGCGGCGGCGGTGTGCTTGGTTGCAGAGGGAGGCCCTCGGAAAGCTGCAGTGCCCATGTTTGGTTGAGGACCTCGAGATAAGCGGCGACAACATCCGGGCAGTTGGCGCAGTCAACGGCGATATTGCAGCTTGATAGAAACTCGACCAACTCAGGCAGATCGGCTGATTCTAGTTAGCAAATCACGATCGCTAGTCTCTCGTCGCCCGTCTTGGCTGGCTGGCTTACCTCGTAATTGATCGAGCGACACTTCCCTCAGTCTCTCAAACACAAACTTGAGCGTCAGAAGAACGCCGTGAAGATGGTTCAACCGCGTGCCCCCAGACACGCTCTGTGCCTGGCTGTAAATCCGCTTGATCGTCCCCAGCCACTGATCATGGAGCAAGCAGGAGCACAGCGTCCGCGCCGCCATCTCCCGCACGTGCCAGACGCTGCTGGACAGGTAGTGCGCGACGTCGCCCTGGATCTCGTCGCGGAGCAGCGCCGGCGGCCCGGCCCGGCGAATGATATCCAGTGCCGGAAAAACCGACTCGGCCGCGGCCGCCGACAGCGGCGACGTCACGGCCATGACGCCGTGACCGGAGCGGAGCAGGCCGCGCAGCACCTCCGGCAGGTTCGGGTAGCGGTGGTACGGGATGCGGTTCGCCTGGCCGTCCCAGCCGGCCTCGATCATCTGCTTGCTCTCGTGCGAGCCGAGCAGGCAGTCGATCAGGCTGCGCAGGAAGATGAGCCCGCAGTTGCGCACCGCCCACACCTCGGACCGCAGACCCCCGGCCGCGAGCTCCAGGCACCGCGGCAGGTACGCCTCAGACTTGTTGCCGAGGGCCGTGAGCACGGAGCTCTTGAAGATGTCCTTGAGGCAGTTGTAGGCGTGCACCTGCGGCAGCTGCGTGTCGTCGATCTCGGTCACCTGCGCCTCGGTGCTGGCGATCTGGATGAGCGTCTCCATGACCGAGTCGAAGGACGGGTTGGCCGCGTTGGCGGACAGGATGCCGGTGATGAGGGACGGGATGCCGGCCGAGCGACGGGTGGTGGACACTTGTGAGTTGATGGCATCCATGGCGCCCTGATACCAGGTAAGCAGGACATCCTCGTCGCCGTCTGCTCGTTCCAGGTGCTTGCTCTGCTGGCAGCAGGCCGTGAAGGTGGCCGAGACGTTGGTGAAGGCACCGCGATGCCGGAGGCTGCAGAGTTGCTCGAATGTTAGTCTCCCGATGCCGAGATAGACGGCTGTACTTGGCGTCACTGCGTCCTTGCGAGACTTGTTGCGCACGGCCAGCACCATGACGCGCATAAGGTTGCTCGACTCATGTATGGAGCGGAAGCTGTAACTGATGAGACCCTTGGTGTCCAGGCCCTCGAGCTCCTCGAGCTCTGACGGCAGGTGTCCCTCCGGTGAGTCATCGCAGAGGATATACTTGACTGATGCCCATGCGCGCCGGCAGCAGTCGAGCAGTCTCGTCTGCAAGGTGCCGACAACCTCGAGCATTTCCGCGTCGTCGAGCGGTAGTTCCGAGACGACCTGCCACATGCCGCACAGCGAGGCAAAGTCGCCGTGCACCGGAGCCTCGAGAACCGCACGGCCGAGGTCCGCTTCCGCAAAGGCGATCTTGCGCTCCAGCTCGTCGATCATGCCGGACAGCCGCGCGATGCGCTCGGTCGGCGTCCCGAGGAACCGGTAGAGGAGCTGATTCACGCGCGCCACACCATCGGCGTGGTCCGCGCGGGCCGTCCTTCGCGCGAGATCGCTGGCGCGGCGCGACAGCTCGCCGAGATCCGCCGCGGCGTCTTGCACCGAGCTTTCCGCATTGGCGACGCGCAGCGAGAATCTGCGATACCTCGGATCCGCAAAGATGGACTTGAGTACGGTAGACGTGACTTCGCGCACGTCGTCAAAGGGGTCCATCAAGAGGTCAAACAACGCGCGAATCCACTTGCCGTCAAACACATCGAACAAGAGCGTCTGGTCATCTGCTGTCTCCCATGCTTTGCCCTTCTCGCCTTCCATGCGAAGGATATGTCCCAGTGCCTTGAGCGACGCAATGTGGCGCTGGTAAGACGCAGTCGGTACCAGTTCTTGACACAGGAATTCCAGATACCACTTGAGGAACTCTTCGTGATATGCCAGACACTGCACCAGGCCCTGCTCGGGCAGCGCGATGAGATTGGCCTTGTACATGGCGGGCACCGCCGTTTCGCTCGCGGCGTCCCGCTTCTTCTCTTTGGCCGCTTTGGCGCGGATCCGAGGGATGCTACGCTTCAAAACAGAGATTGCGCCGCGGACGCGCTTAAACATGTCTCGAGCGCGTGCCGAGACATCAACCCGGAACTTGGCATCGGGGTCGGCAAAGAAGGCGCCTAGGTGGTTCTTAAGAAGCCGGAGCGCCCGTAGGGAGTACGGTTTCGTCGTGGAGGGCGAGGCAATCAAGATGGAGAAGGCAAGCGAGCGGACCTCGTGTGAGGGGTGGCCAAGTACGCTTTCAAGAACTTCCTCTTGCAGCACGATAGAGCCGTCGGCGGTCTGGGCCTGGCTGCCCGAGTCCAGGTCTGGTTCCTCGACTAGACCGACTCGTTTCCCCGTCTCGAGCGCAGCAAGTTGGATCAGTGCCTGAATATCAACATGAAGCCTTTCAGATGCTGATACGGTCTGTTCATTGTTGATCTTTTGAAGGAACAGCAAAGCCTCCTTCCTGTCAATCTTAAACAGAGGCAAGAATACATAGTTCTTGATGCGCTCCACGAGAGAGGGCTCTTTCGTCACAAATGCGAGTAGCCAGGAATGCCAAAGATCGATGCTCGGGATCTGGTCCACGCCTGCGCGCCCTTGTCGCAGCATCCGGTACAGTGTGACGATCATCTTTCCGGCCGCGGGGCACACAAAGTGGCGGCACATCCAGTCAAACAAGTCCTCTACCAGAACGCCCCAGACCTTCATCGGCGTGCGGCCGCCCACATCGCCCCTGCAGCCCTCGTAGCTCGCGCGGACATCGTCGAGCGTAAAGACGTGCTTGCCGAGCAGGTGGTCCAGCGTCTTGATGGCCGACTTGGCGACGGGCTTGGTCGATCGCCGCGCAACAATGGACACTAGGTCATCCAGGAGCGCCGTCCGGCTGCATGCCGCGGCATCGGAGTCCGGGTTCTTGCAGAGAAGCGCGGCGACGAGATCGAGGACGAGCCGCATGGAACGGTGGTGGTCGTACTCGTTCCACTCAATGTAGAAGTTGAAGAGCCGGAGGACGATAGCGTGCGAAAAGGCCCACGAGCGCAGGTCCGACGACGCCGACTTGGACGCCTGCTCAACAAGCCCGCAAAGCCTCACGCAAGCATCGCCCGAGACGGACCTGGGTTGCGCAGCCTCGGAGTAGAGTCGCTCAAACGCAGAAGCAGCAAGCCTGGGAAAAGTTAGTATAAAAACTTAATTTAATTGCTTTCTTTTGTAGCGTCATAAATGCATACTCATGCTGTAATTCTTGCTGCTGGTCCTCCAGAAAGCGGATCAGTTGGCCGGCGTTTCTCAACACGCCTTGGTCCAGCAAATCCTGCTGAGCAGCCATTGCTGCGGGCGTGTTTTGTCGAGAACTGACTGGCCGGATGACTCAATACCAAAATATTAAATTCAAGATTTGTTCATCAACTCTAGCACAGCTTTAATTCGGCCAATGAGTCAACTAGTCATTTTGACACTAATTTTCATATAAGTCTCGACCATCTAACACCGAAATAGCCTTCATTCTCCAAACCTATTAGACGGACTAGTGAGGTTGTCGACTCTTTCACTGGTGCACGTGACCAAGCACGTGCGCACACAAAGCGTAAACCCACCAAATTGGTGTGAAAAATGTCACAACTAGCGGGACCAAAAAATCTATAAAGGATTTGGGATCCCCCGCCCTTTCAGATCTTTCCTAGCCAACCAACCAACACCGTCCTGACCACCAATTGATATATCTCTTGGGAGACTGACACCATGTCTAAGATCACAGTCGGTATGTGAACCGTACTTGTTGCCCTTGGCTTCTCCGCATCTCGCCAATGCCGCTCCAAGAACCAAGCACCACCAAGGAAAAAAAATCCTGCCGCATTGATTCTAACCCTCCTCCGCAGCTAATGTCCGGACGCAAGTCCAGGAGCTCCTTGAGTACTCCAACGAGACCAAGAAGCGCAACTTCCTCGAGACCGTCGAGCTCCAGATCGGCCTCAAGAACTACGACCCCCAGCGCGACAAGCGTTTCTCCGGCACCATCAAGCTGCCCGCCGTCCCGCGCCCCAACATGGCCATCTGCATCATCGGTGACCAGCACGATCTCGACCGTGCCAAGCACGGCGGCGTCGACGCCATGTCCTCGGATGACCTGAAGAAGCTCAACAAGAACAAGAAGCTCATCAAGAAGCTCGCCCGCAAATACGACGCCTTCATCTCCTCCGACACCCTCATCAAGCAGATCCCCCGTCTCCTCGGTCCCGGTCTCTCCAAGGCCGGCAAGTTCCCCACCCCCGTCTCCCACGCCGACGACCTCTCCGCCAAGATCATCGAGGTCAAGTCCACCATCAAGTTCCAGCTCAAGAAGGTCCTCTGCATGGGTGTCGCCGTCGGCAACGTCCAGATGGAGACCGAGCAGCTCCTCGGCAACATCATGCTGGCCATCAACTACCTCGTCTCCCTTCTCAAGAAGGGCTGGCAGAACGTCGGCAGCCTTACCATCAAGGCCTCCATGTCTCCCCCCAAGCGCCTGTACTAAGCCATTTTTTTGGTTTGGTGCTGGCGTTGTTATGGCGTCCATGACGCTATGAACGACTGAAAACGTGGGCCCATGGGTATGGGGAAAGGTCATGTGTTACGAATTCTTAACTGAAAATGCGTAATGTAACTTCAATATACCCGATCAAGCTCATACTTTTCCGTGTTCGTTTACGTGTGTGTGCCTTTGTGTGTGTGTGTGTCTGTGCTCGTAGGATATAGTGCATCCCCTACATCAAGGGATGTCTTGCCAAGTCAGAATGTCTTGAATAGTCAATTCCCCCACCAGGAAAACAACCACTACGTCCGTCTGTGTCCATAACCATTAGCAACTACGGATATGGTCCAACTACATAATTAGGAGCAACATTGAGTCACTCGCCGTACCTGATGCCTCCCACCTGGCTCGGCGTAGTCACCATGAAATCGAGCTTTGCAATTTTTGGGGTTTGTAATGGCATCATATACAACATACTGGTTCTATATAGGTCTTGGTAGCCCTCATCTTCTATTCTTTTTATTACCGCCGGCTGACTAGCAGCTCTTTGTGACGCGCCATGCAACCAGGCCTCTGCGTCCAACAACCCTGGTGAGCGTCTTCCAGAGGCCATCTTCGCCAATATCCAAGTCGTCGAGGTTTAGGTGCTGGCGGTAACGCCAAACCTCACGGAAGCGCAATCCCTGTAAACCTTTATTTGAGAGATAGGGATCTAGCCACGTGGCGGAGGCTGGTGCTATGAGGTAGGTACCGTTCTTTTCTTTCAGGTACTCTTGGTTTCGGCGGTCGGCAGGAGTATCACAGGTTGCGAGTGAGGTCAGCTGCAGAAGCAGGTCGTCGCCTTTGATACCCATGACGTCCTTGGTTCGCAGGACTTCATTTTTGCCATCGAGTAGCCAGATGGGCGGTGAATATGTCTTCCACCAGACAGCATTCGTGGCGTCAGGCTGGCCAGCCATGAAGACTTGTCCGGGGACAATACCTCCTTGGTGATATACACCCATGAGTACACCAAGAAAAAGGTTAAAAATAATCCATGCGCCTGTCCATAGACGTAGGAGCGCCTTGTTTGTAGGGATTTGAACAGACGACAGGATTAGTGGCACCGTCGGCAAGAGAAATCTGGCCTCCTGATGCTTGAACATTGACAGGACTGCCAGTCCTGAAATGGCAGAGTAGAGTCGAATGGATAGGTGAGGTTTCGTTACGAACAACACAGCAGCAGGGCCAAGAAGTAGTGGTAGATTCGCGAGCGAGTGCTGGTACCAAGGGTGAAGCCCATGCTGGGCCAAGTTGGCCGTGTCCGAGTTGTACTTGAAGTTGTTGAGAGGGGTTATTACTGGTCTGTGAATTAGGTCGGCCCATGTAACTGGGTCGGAGTTGTAGAATGCGGTATCCAGCGCAATCGCAACAAGGGAGGTAACAAGGGCAGTCAAGACCAGGACTGCGAGAGAAAGAGGCCTGCCAAGCTGTTAGTGGCGACCGGCTTACATGGGAGGAGGTGAGGAGCTTACTTATTCAGGAAATGGGGTATCAAACGAAAGCCTGGAATTAAGAGAAATGCTGGAAAGGTGATGCGATTGAAGATGCCAAACACAACAACAATGCCCAGACCGAAAGAAGACAGAAGGGTAGATTGCTGCTGAAAGGGAGTGTTAGCAGAGGGGATATGTTGCGAAGCCAGATGTCAGCTTACCTTGGCGTTGGCAATGCGCTGGAACAACACCAAGCTCCATGCCACAACTAGGGTCTCTATGGAATTGGAAAAGGTATGTGTCTGGTAGGTCCAGGTCACATAAGAGGATGCGACGAGTAAGACTGCGACGCGACGATGGCGCGGCGAGGGAATCAGCTCGTGCAGGGCCCAGTCTTCAAGCACAAAGCTGATCAGGAACATGAGGACTCTGAGGGTCCAGAACACGGCAATGGGGGGAATCTCTCCGTCGTTGCCGTTACCAATCCACAGCCAGCGCAAGAGGAGCATGGGCAGACCGTAGACGGGCCATAGTGGGAATACGCTTCGGATGGGATTGTCGTTTGTGAATTCCCAAGTTCGTCGAACGGGGTAGCTGAATATTTCGCCTGCAATTCCAGCTAGTCAGCTTGGGTCGCACAAGACACAGAATGTGTGATAGGCAGCTACATCTGCGACGCGCCAGCTGGTGGTCTTGAGTCGCACGCGCTCAGGCAGGGAGAATGTCCGGCACTGACCTGCAATCACTTCGGGTCCTTGGAAGTTTTCGTCGGGGTGGAGGTAGCTCGGCGAAAGGGCAAACCACAGTCGGATGGCCACGAGGAGGAGATAGGATCGCCGCCACATTGTTCTCCTGGTCGGGTGAGCTGCCTCTCAGGGTTTGTGGGAGAGCAGCAAGCAGTGGCTTGTCGAAGGCTGCGAGCAAAGCAACGACATGGGATGGCTGAGAGTCGGGCGCGGCGCGCGCCAAGTGAATAGATGCCCCAAGCTTCAGACAGTATAGCTAGTATAATAAAGGGAAGAGAAAACGGTAGGTAGGTCGGTAGGTCGAGCGCAGCTTGCTAGTCGATGATTAGATCGTAGTAGGTTTCGGACGAGAATGAAGAGGTTTTCCACACAGCGAAAGAAAAGTTAAGAAACGGGGAAAATAAATAACAAGATGAGTGGGAAGGTTGTTGGAGAAGGGAAAAAAGAGAAAAGGAAGGGCCTAATGAAAATGAGGTGGTGGAATAGAAAAGAAACGAATGTGTCGCTGCTTGTCTGGGATGGATGGCCGAGGACAGGACACAGAGACAGAAGCAAAACCGCAAGCGTGGCAAGTTCCATTACAGAAGGTCGAGGCGCTGAGCTGACAGTGGAGTGGGTTGGCTTTATTAACTTCCATTACTGGTAGTAGATTAGTACCTAGTAGGTACCTACAAGTCACTGTCAGATTTTACGGGTACCCCAGCATGCCAGTTACTGTGTGCACGGTACCTGCAAACAGCAAGGTGAAACTTTGGGCTAAATCCTTGCAGGGAGGCGACGCAACCAACCTGAAGTTCCAAGAGTTGTACCAAAAAGCAAGGTAAACTAGGTAGATATCTAACAAACAAACTAACTACATAGGTAGGTAGATAGTTATCGAGCTATGCTATAGTTAACTAGAGTCCAAGATAAATTTACTGCTACTACAGAATATGTCCTTTACAAACGATGGCATGTCCCGAGTGCAGGGTGGCATGACCTCATCACCGGTTATGGGCTTGATCATTTTGGGGGAGATGCACGCAGGATGATTGGACCTCACAAACCTTCAAGCCAGCATCAAAATGTGCAAGTAGCATGTGTGTTCGCGAGGACGAGAACAAGAAGTCACAGTTTCTGACATATCATCCAGGGCGGCCTGTAAGTGATTCAAGCAAATGGCAAAAAAAGGGGCGCTGAGTAGTTGGCGGAACGAAAATTTCAGGGGGCCCCTGACAGTCCTTCTCGCTAACCAGTCTTCGCTAAGCCCTGGGCCGGGCCGGCTAAGGCATCCCTGTGAGCATCCACCCTCTGAAAACAGTCCCTCAGCCAAGTTTATTAATAACTGCATTGACCATTCCATGCGACGAGATGACCTATCAATCTGAGGGATGTTGGAGCAGACGATTTCGTCCGTTTCCGTTGAGATTCGATTTACAAAGCGGCTGGCCTCAAAAGAAGCAAAATCAGGACACTTGCTCGGTTCCGGGACAGCGCTTGGTGGAATGAGTCGCAGGCTCAACTACAAGTCTATGGCACGACCAACATACATTCCATCCATACAGGAGCAGTCTGTCGCATCAGCAAGAAAACGACCAACAGCCTCCTGCTCAGATTGGGTCCTCCTCCGAAGCAGTATAACTTTGATCAAGGCACAAGGACGCCACAGCTCTTCTAGGCCATTCTATCGGTGAAGTTATGTCACATACTTGCCTCTCCGTAAAACAAGGGGGACAGAAGCAGCGCAACGCAAATGTGTGGCAAATGATGCCCGATACATGAAGGACAAGTGGCCGATGAGCCATGAAAGGTTCCGAGGACACGAGACTGTAACCTCAAGCCATTTCTTTTTATGTAATTTTTCGATGTTACGATAGTTGTGTCACCAGCCTTTCGGCGCAAGGGGTTCGCGTCGCTGGGAGCACAAGACTCCTCCCGCCATATTTACTGAAAGAGAACGGCATTAACCTGCGTGGACATGAAAGCCACGAAAGAGATACAGACCCATCGATAGCGGGACGCTTCCAAGAATTACACCTGCAGCTAGTATTTTTAGAGTCGTGGTCCAAGAATGTTTATTGCCCGAGATAATAATAGTCTTAGGGATTGGACGGACGCAGCGCTTGACACTGTGGTTATGGCTCCTTGGGCGAAAAAATGAATAAAGAAAATACAAACATGATATCTCAACTGATCACTACATCTAGCAACTGGCGGCCGGCGAGAGATTATTGCTGTAGTAGTCTTACGCAGGAGCGACTGATGCATACTCCCAAAGAACTTATATCGCACTTGAGTAGAATTCTTTGTGGAAGTCGCGCGGCTAAGTTGAAAATACTGTTCTCTTCTGAAAGGGCTGCTTGTTTCAGCAGGCAGCAACAGGGTTTTTTTATAGTGGACAACTTATTTTTAGTGGACAGCCAGGTCGCACCAGGCGCTGTGCCAGGCACCAGCGCGTAGAGAACGAACACAACACTACGAACCTATTCTTTAATCAAACACCTGCACCAGCGGCAAATCTATATTCTTTCTGGACATTTCCTGGCTATATAATCAGCCCTTCTTCCCCTTCCTCCCTCCCCCTCTTCCCTCTTCCTCACTCTCCTCCTCCGTACCACTTACACAAGCGCACATACGAGTAGGTCCCCCCTCCCATCTTCCCTCATAACTGGCGCCGCCAGCGCCACCCAGAGCTGGCGGCTGCCTTCCAATCACAGTGACCGCTCGAAACCCCGCAGCCCAGGTCCCTTTCTGCCCGCTTCGTCCACCTGACTCTTGCCCTGCCCGGCCTGCTTTCTTTCGCAATCGTCACCTGTTTTGCACGGACGACCCAAACCGACTTCCACCATTTACTAATCCACCGAGCAACAGGAATCTCGCATTTTCTTGCCCTTTTATCAACCCATTATCAATCCAACAGCTCTCTACACTTTTCACGCTTTCAAAAATGGCCGACCCATCCAAGATGAAGATCTGGCTGATGACCAACGATGGCATCAAGATGGCAGTTGGTACGTTCACGCTTCCCCCGCCGCCATCTCCCATTATATGGCAGCTTCCGCGACTAACCACAACATATACAGACCGCCCCGTCTGCGAGCGCTCCATTCTCATCAAGAATCTGCTCGAAGATCTCGGTACCGACAACATTTCCGAATCCAACCCAGTCCCCATTATGAACGTAAGCCTCGGCCGCCTGCACTCGCCCTTCCTACCTAGATGTGGACGGTGAAACTAATGCAAATTATCGACAGGTAAACGAGTCCGTCATGCGCAAGGTCATCGAGTGGTGCGAACATCACCGTAACGATCCCGCCCAGGGCCTCGATGATGAGTCCGATGCCCGCAAAAAGACCACAGACATCGAGGAGTGGGATCAAAAGTTCATGCAGGTCGACCAGGAAATGCTGTTCGAACTTATTCTCGTATGTTTCCTCGCTGCGCTTGTCTCTCTGCAGAATGTCGAATGCTAACATGTACCATTCAGGCCTCCAACTATCTCGACATCAAGCCCCTCCTTGACGTTGGCTGTAAAACCGTGGCCAACATGATCAAGGGCAAGTCGCCCGAGGAGATTCGTAAAACTTTCAACATTACCAATGACTTCACGCCCGAGGAGGAGGAGCAGATCCGCCGTGAGAATGAATGGGCTGAAGACCGCTAAACGCGTTGCTATAATGCTTACGTCAACTTCTAGGGGTTGATGCATTTGTTCATGATTCATTCATTATTTTATTGGTTACCGTTTTTCCTCTTGGCGATTGACGATTCATGGATCGCTTACTCCGCGAGAAGTGACCATGAGCCTCCCAATCACTATTTCAGGCGTTCAATTTGGGTTAGGATTTGCACGGCTAATGACGATCATCAATCATACTGTTTCTGTAGAAAATACAAATAGTATTGATGTGACAATTAACAAATAATACTTGTGAACCTCTACAGATGACCTGTACAAACGCCTAGCACCCACAAGCGACTGTAACTACAAATCTATGCTGGTGTCTTGACGCCGTCTGCTGACTTGCCAAGTTGGCAACTTTAACGTGCACTACGTCGCTATATAACAATCGGTGGCGGGCCTGTATACATTCACTCCAAAATGGGGTAGCACGTGTTGATTTGAAATTTTTTTTATATTTTCTTCCCTTACTAAAGGTCTCCTCGCCTCATGCTTTCAAGGACAAGTGGATTTCTGCTGCGAAAGATTGGCTTTGACAACGACCCCAATGCCCTTCCACCACTTCCATGCCAAAAATAGTGCTTTTCGTATCGTCTTCTGTCGTCTGAAAGCGTTCCATAAAATCTTGTTCATGTGCTCAGAACGGACAGCAAATGACCCGGGTTTCCTCAACGCAAGGGAGCAAAAGCTGAAATCACGTCCCGCTATCGTCGTTTTCCTAGGAAGCCGAACCAAAAAACTGCGCCGTTCTCAAAAGATTTTGTCGGTGTGTTGGAGTAAAAACAGTGAAAAGGAAGCGACGGAGAGAGAGAGTGACGAGGCTCGCGCATTTAAATGCCGAGCTTGGTCTTTCTCCAGTGTCTGCGCTTAGCGTTGTAGCTGAAAGGGGGGAGTGTCATGTTAGCCGGAGTCGTTTCATGTTTTTGATTGTCGGAGAAGAGCCTCGTCAATGGAAAGCTGGCGAGTCAAGGTGTTTGGGCTGGGGATGGAGCGTACCGGACAGAGTTGTTGGTGCGCAGGCGGATCCATTGGGGCACAGGGCGGTTCTGCTTCTGCGACTTGGCAAGCTTCTGCTTGGTACGGAAGGACTTGAGGCTCTGTGAGGCGAGGCAAACACGTTAGCAAAAAAACCCCATGTCGTCGTGATTTCGAAAGTGTCCGTCTTCGCTCGTCCGACCAGCAACAACAACAAAGAGGCCCTGAGATTTATGTCGTCCTGGCTCTCGCACACGAGGGCGTCCGCTCGTACGCATCAGGATGCTCGCACAGCGCAGCCTTGTTCATGGGGACCGTTTGCGAGATTTGAGGTCGACCATATGCGAGGTGGTAAGGCCGGTAGGAGCATTTCGAAAAATCACAGGGAGCTTGTTGATGTTGCATTGGACTCGGATAGACGGGGATACGTTCGGGGGGGAGTTTAGGGTGCGTTCATACGGGCATCTTGACGGTTTTGTCGGACGTTGTCGATGATGTTCCTTTAGACTTGCGTTGAGTTGCAAAAGGATTTTTGGGCTTGGAAGCGGAGGGCTCGCTCGCGCCACTCGAGGGCGTAAAGCCCTAGTAGCGAAAAAACAATGTGGGTGTGGCTAGTGCATAGGGCGGTAGTCTGGTGGTGTGGCGCTATGTCTGCCTGAGGCATACATGGTCATGGGGCAAGTGGGGCCATATTGAGCTCGGCAGAATGCTCTCATGACAAGTCTCTCGGTTCGCTTTTGTCTGAGCGACAATAGCCACAGCCAAAGCTGCAATCCGGATACGAACCACTTTTATTAGAGACAGCGCCACAAGTTGCGGTGGGTTTCGCGGCCAACTCATATAGTTACATACTTTGGGATTGTAGTAGAGGTGATGGGGATTGAGATGAGCGATCCTTGGTCGTGTAAAAATTTATGCTTGAATCGTGAGACTCATCAGCACTCGATCGACAGGCTTGCCAAGGCTTGCCCATGAATGCCGTGTCTGTGACCTACCATAGGTACAGGCTGTAGTTATACTAGGTACTTGTAGTTAGAGGTACATGACCTCTAAGCTTGTTTCTTGTCCTCGATTGCCCGCCGCGCCCGACCCTACATCGGCTATTACTACAGGTAGGTACCTAATAATATCGGAGCCTGCCCAGGGCAGACAGGGCAGAATAGGGGACAACGCCGCTGTATTTCTAATACCACACACGCCCCTCAAACCTCCTACCGGCCGGAAAAGACAACCGCCGCTTCTTCAAGATACCAGCCTTCTTTCTTTTCCTCTCATTTCATCTCGGACAGTTCTTAAAGAGTTTCTTTTTTTTCTTGGGACGACTTTGCGCAAGGAAGAATAACTTTCGGCTTTTCCCTTTCTCTATATTGTTTTTCTAATACGCATACGATACCCCGTTCTCGCTTCTTCGTTTCCTTCCAGGGTGGCGACAACTCGACGCGCCAGACCGCCGCCCAGCTCCCGCAGCTCCTCTCCGATAAATTGAAAACACACATAGTCCCGCGACAAAAACTCCGGGAAACATACACAAACATGGGTGCCAGCGTCTCGTGGCTGTCCGGCATGCTCTGGGCCAAAAAGGAGATCCGCATCCTGATCCTCGGTCTCGTACGGCACCAACCCCTCCCTCCTGGCTTGCCCTATCCTCCCTCTGAAGCTTGGGAGAAGATGCTTGGCTGAGCAGCGATGTATTTTGCGCAAATGAATAGGCTCTAACTCGCCTTCCGCACACGTTAGGACAATGCAGGAAAGACGACGCTGCTGTACAGGTTAAAGGTATGGATGGTCGCAGGCCGCCCGTCGCGCGCCGGAGGTCCGGCCTCTGATACGGTAGCTGACACGATGACCAGATTGGCGAGGTCGTCACAACGATACCGACGATAGGATTCAATGTCGAATCCGTCACATACAAGAACCTAAACTTTAACGTCTGGGTACGCCAGCCCGCCCCCATGTTCACCCGGCCCCCAAACGCTCGCCCCGGGTGCAACTCAACACAATGCTGACAACCTCTCCGCCTCCCCCCAACCATAGGACCTCGGCGGCCAAACCTCGATCCGCCCGTACTGGCGCTGCTACTACGCAAACACGGCCGCCGTCATCTTCGTCGTCGACTCGACCGACATCGACCGCCTGCAGACGGCCGCGGACGAGCTCGCCGCCATGCTCAACGAGGAGGAGCTCAAGGACGCCGCCCTGCTCGTCTTCGCCAACAAGCAGGACCAGCCCGGTGCCAAGGGCGCCGGCGACATCTCCGAGGCCCTGCGCCTGGGCGAGCTGCGCGACCGCAACTGGAGCATCATGGCCTGCTCGGCCGTCGACGGCTCCGGCGTCAACGAGGGCATGGACTGGCTGGTGGTAGGGTTTGCCCTTTCCTCTCCCTCCCTCACCCCCTCACCTAGATCTGCTTCACTCTTACCTATAATGTGCTGTGCTGACGCCCCCGTCCTTTCTCCTTTCTTTAGCAAACCGTCTCGCAAGAATAAGGCGACGCGCGCCAGCTCCTCCTCGCTTGCCAGGCAAGCTTTCTCACGGAATTAGACGACATCTTGTACAACAAATGAAGTGACGGAGGAAATACAAAGGGCCAAGGAGATTGGTTGGGGATCACATCAGCTCTGTAGACGGCTACGATGCATTGCGCCCGGAGAATCGGCCAAAGAAGCAGTCACGGAACTTTTTTTGCAGAATTCGAATCACTTAGTAGGAGAATTGAGAAGCAAGGCACAACTCGCCCCACGAGAAAGGGGGGAAGTGTCATGCGCCGCCTCGATGTATTCATTACTGGTAGTTGCAAGGTGGCCAGTCAGCGGCGGTTGACTTGGACATTGGGGGGTTTTTTTTTTGAACACAAATCAAGCACAGCAAGTTTTAGTTCTCCATGCTTTCCTTCCCTCCGCAACCGTAACATAGCTCAGTTTCGTGCCTGTAAAGCTATAGGGTAGGTCGGCACAGTAGTAGTGCCGCACGCCAAAAGGGTATGTGATGCAAGGCGAGGGCTGGTTAATGTTTCCCTTTTTCGTGGTATTGTAGGTTACTACTTCTTCTTTGTTTCAAATTCCGTTGACGAATTCATCATCGCGTGGAACGTGGAGTGTGTTGGTTCTGCCGGTCTCTATTTCAGCGGTTGAGATTGCCTCCAATACAAGAGCTTTGGTGAAACTTGGTTTCGTATTGATTAACTAAGGACTAGCCAAGGAGAAGAAGTGTATATTGTTCGAGGAAAAGGGCGATAATCTCAATACACAGTTTACAAACCATCGCAAGCCTAACAGGGATCCCTCAATACATACTGTATCTTCGGGCTATCTTCCTTTGCCGTATTCCCTTCTCTTTCTCTTTGGTGCGGATGGTCAAGAGCCCGAAATCTCCACCACAAGCATAGGCTTCTCCCTTTCGCCTCGCCACCAGGGTGAAAGCGATTTGTCAAGAAGGAATGCTTGTGGTGAAGACCGACGCTGATGAGCGCGTGATCTAGCACAGCACTGCTACCACCCACCTTTGTTTTGTAAGTCCCAGCACCTTACACTTGCGTAGATTGCGAGTAGCCTGCGACACAGGCGCCAGATTGGGTTGTATCTGGCCCAGGGAAGTGTGAAAGCAAAATGCGTGGCAAATTGCCCTCACGCCTTTACCACCTGTGTCGCCAATCCCACTGGATCATGGCGCAACCAAAGTCGCACCATGGTTCCCTGTAGAGAGGTGTCCTACAGTTGCCCCAGGGCTTGCGGTCAATGAGCTGCCGAGAGGCAACCCAAAGCAAACACCAGAGGTTGTGAGAACAACAGCATTCAAGCCATGCACAGCAAAGCAAAACTGATGTTGCTCTCACTTGCACAAACTCATCCATCCTGATGGTGAGCATGCATAGTTCCGTCGGCATCCAGTGCCATCAGCGCGGAGATGCTCCAGTCATCTCGGCGTGGTAACGGTTAATTCCTTCCGTGACGGCCAGCTTGTTGAGAGGGGGTGAGCCAGTCTTACAAACCCAGACAACAGTGTTGAATCGATATCTTGTTAATCACCTTTTGAATGCAGCTGTATTGGCGTGGCATTCATAAAAGCGGCAGCGTATTCGATTCGTAACTTCGTGGTCGTCATAATTCGTCAAGAACAGGCGTAGCGAGAGACCGGTGGTGGCTAGCACACGGGGTATCATTGTCGTCTCAAGCTCGATGCTGTAATGCAAACGAGGAAGAATCCGTGACGGAAATAACAAGAAAAGAACAAAAGAAGTGAAAAGAGTTCATCTCGGACCAAGCCGAGATCTGTGCATCGCTGCGTATCCC
Source organism: Cordyceps tenuipes (assembly GCA_025583755.1). Lineage (NCBI taxonomy): Eukaryota > Fungi > Ascomycota > Sordariomycetes > Hypocreales > Cordycipitaceae > Cordyceps > Cordyceps tenuipes. The sequence continues at coordinate 159,127 of JANZYN010000046.1, forward strand.
TCTTGTCTTTGACCCAAAGTTATCGAAACAAAAGGAAGAAAATGGTAAACAAAAGGAAAAGAAGGTAAAGGAAAAAGGGAAAAAAAGGAAAAAGAGAAGCCGGTTTGTAGAGATCCCTGTCCGCTTGTGAAAGCATTCTGTACCCGTCCGGAGCCAGCCATTGTGTGGATGAGAGAATATACTCAGCCGATCTTGCGGCAGTGAGGTATCCAGAGATGACTGACTCGATTAATATAAAACAGTTGCGCCAGCCCTTGAAACAAGATAGTAAACAGACGCTCGCTATTGCGTATGAAATGGAAAGCAAAGCCGATAGAGCTAGTAGCCGATGAGAGGAAGCCGCCGCTTGGTCAGAGTGGATAGAATATTTGGAAACTCCGAGCCTGATGCAAGAAGGAAGAGTATGAAGAACGCCAGTATGAGAAATGCCGGTCTATGTCGCTGAATGATCTTGCAGTGTAAATTTTTGTGACTTCTCTCCAGGAGAAGTGAGAGTGCAAAAAGGGCAAGTATTAGGACAGTCTTGCGGGGGGATGAGTGCCGCCCTGTGACTGAGATGATGGTGGTAGTCACATTATGGGGGTGCTGAAGTCCTGGAAGCGTTGCCAGTCCAAGGGAGTTCCCATGGCGAAATTCATACCGCACTGGTTCGGGGCGTACACGCTGGGCAGCGGAACAGCAGACATGGGGGCAGTCAACTGAGGGCCGCTAAAGAAGAAGGCATTTGTGACCTGAGGCTGACTGAAGTCCATAGGAGGTGAGGGAACATGGACTTGTTGTTGCATGTGCATGTGATGCCAGACTGGAGTAGTGGCTTCAACCGTGGAGGCGACACTGGGGCTCGAAGGGAGAACGTTCCAGGCTTCGACGGGAGGAGGCATAGAAACGTTCGGGGCCCAGATGTTGTTCATGGGAGAGCTGGGTAGCAGAGGAGGCTGACGAACCATCTCGACGACACGAGGGGGAGGAGGAGGAGGGGGCGTGAGAGGCTTCATGAGATTCATGAGATTGGCTCTGACTTCGTCGCTCTTTCCGCAAAGGAGCTCGCCGGCGCCGTCCTCTTCGAGCCCTTCCAGGGCGGTGACGTGCGTGCGGAAGACGAATTTGTTGATGGCTTGTACAAAATCGTCGTGCAGCTTCTTGCATTGCTGTTCTTTTCCGGACCAGTCAGACGAGTTTGCGTTTGCATCGACGCAGTGAATGTCCTTGTGGTACTGGACGAGTGCGTCAATCGTGTCGGTGGTGAGCTTGTAGGCAACCTCGTTGCGGAGGACCATGTCGACGTGGACAATGTAGGCCTCAACATGGACGAACTGGTGGTGGAAGAGGTACTCGGCGTAGTCGGCTGGCATGTCGGCCTCGGGAACCTTGGGGAGGAGAATGGAAGCCAGGGTCCAGATAGCGTTCTTGTTAGCGAGAGTCTCGGCAAGGCATCTTTGGTGCTGGGCGACAGAGTTGAGAGGACGCTTGACACGGTTGATGCGTTTGAGCGTCTGGGTGAGCCAAGGTTCGACCTTGGAACCGAGGACTACATTGACGGAGGCAGCTCTGGGGGCAAAGGCGGCGGCGGAGGCTGGTAGTAGTTGGACGGGCATCTTGATGGCTGTGAGAGTTGTCTTTGGAGGCGGGGTGAGGTATGCTGGCGGGGGGCGGCCGGGATAAGTAGTCCGGGGGAAGGGCGACAAGGACGAGGGTGCGCAAACGGTCGGCCGGAGAGACGGGAGGGACGGGAGGGGAGGCGGGGTTGGAAGAAAAGAGTATATTAAAAACGGAAAGAAGAAAAGAAGAGAGTAAGAAAAGAAGGGATGAAGCGACAAGTTATGCTGAGCAGGGAATAATAATTGCCGACGATGGATCGCCTGCTGAGCTTTGCCGCAAACCGCGAGGGGAAGGCGGTTATTAAGAAGGAAGAGAACGTCAGACGATGCGAAGAGTCGTGAAGAGCGAAAAGGGAAAGGGAAAGGGTGGTGGTGGTGGGACGGGTGGTGGTGGAGTGATATAGGCGGCGGGCTGCCTGAGAGGACTGGTTTAGTGGGCTGTAGGAGGGACGGCCTACACCTACAGAGGCAGTTAGTGGGCTGGCTGGCGGTGGCTAGTGCTCTTGAGCGGGCGGCAGTGGGTGTGGCGTGGCAGAGGCCGTGGCTTTTTATGCGGTCCGGGTCGCGGACTAAGAAGAACAGTGGGTTGAGGGTTGAGGGGTTGTAGTCGGCACCTGTGGCTGGCGGGGCACAAAGGTGGAATGGGCAGAAGACGACAAGGAGAGAGATATTGAAGGCAGGATAAAAATAAAAATTCAGAACCGGAATAGTTAGTTTCGCATAATCGACCAAGACTTGGAAGCCTCTAAAGTGGACACTCACTTGGAGCTTCTTTTCTTGCTCGTCTTCACTTGCATTTTTCCTGCAGGCAGCGCGCCACACGCCATCCACCCACGAGCTGCCAGCAGGTGACTGCGCACGCACAATTCGCAAGCTGTTACTTCCTTTTGATTTTTTTGGGGAGTGGAGGCGGGATTTACAGAAAGAGAAAGCTTCGGTCTACATCTTTGGCCCTCCATTGCTAACTTGGTCCCCGTCCCCGCCTGAACAGCCTGCATCGGCCGTGTCCGGCACCTTTACAGGGGAGCGAGATGGGGTGTGTGAATGTAACAAAGGGCCTGAGGGCTTCCAACGCCACCACAGCACAGCACTGTACATGCATGCAAGCCAAGGCGAGCTGCTGCTTCGTAGCTATGGCTGGGAAGCAGGTCTGAAACAAAGAATAATTGTTGCAGCTATAGATTTGAAAAAAGACGGTTCTAATTCGGCTACAATCTACTTTCAAGACGCTTCATGCCCGTTGCCATTGCACACCAGCCGAGAAACTGCTTCGACTAAGAAGACACCAGTGAGGGAACTAGTAGGGACATGCCTCCTAGGGCACCTCTGGCACCATACAGACACATACATAGATTACCTTGGTAAAGTTCATAGCAGACAGGCACCGCTGACCAAGGAAGAAAAAGGGCCCTTGTTCTCCATCATCCTCCGGCGCCTCCTGTACCCGCTAGAGTGTTGCTATTACTAGAATCAACAAATTGCTCATTAAGTTTAGCTGCATGCAAAGTCCCTCAGTAAAGCGTGTGATCTGCCTCGCCTAGCGGGCCAGTTTGCCTCGCTGTGGCTACCACTGTGCTGGCACCAGCCAGAGCTTGGGTGTACGTACTCCCTCTGGCTACCTACCTAGGTAATCTGTACCTACCGCCAAATTGCTGCCCGGTTTTTCGTTTTTTTCGTGGGCTCGCCCAAGTCCCTCCCGACGGCATCCCACCGATGATGCATGGTTACATTCACCACATACCAGCTCGCCACGCTTGCTCCAAGTACTGTGCTAACACAAATCCCACCTCCTTCCACTTTCATGGCTGTGCTTTCTCCTGGGCGGCAATGACGCCAGATCAGAAGGTAGCCTGCGAAGCTGAACTGCAGGCTCCCTCCCCCCTAGGCCCCGTTTGACCATCATCACCAGTACCAAGCCCCGTCTTTGCGCGGCCCATCCAAACAAACATTCGGTTCCGTCTTCTTTGAGACTGGAGACAAGTCACTTGGTTGCCTTCAATTCTGCGATGCTTCCTAGCTACTCCGGTCCGACTCAGTGGAAAGGGCCTCGACCCTCCACGCCAACGGCCATCGGCCATCGCAAGCCTTTGTTGCTCAGCACGATTGACTCACTCGTGCCCGCGCATGATAACTTGATGGAGCCGACTTGGGTTGCCTGATCGCATTGATTGCGCCTCTTCCGCGCGTTGCCAAGCTGGCTTTAGGGACCATGGCATGCCGCAAGCATCCAGCCACCTTGTATCTGAGGAATCAACACGACGATCCCATTCTGGACCATTCCCCCTCGATGCTCACATCCTTGAGCCCCGGAGCCTGGCACGTATCAAGGATGGCGTAGGCTGCCAGGTTACAGCAGCCGCTTGCATGTCAGTTTTGCCTGGTCTTGATGAAGGCCACCACCACACACCACGTACCACTCGCCACCCCACCACACCCAAGTCCTCGTACATGCGTGGCTCACGTTTGAATATGCCGAGGAACAATCGAGCGCCGGAGCTAGCATGCTATCAGCCACCGAAATTATTGATTCACGGCGCTTCATAAAACACTTATACTACTACCCCCACCGGTCTTATATCCTATTCAGAACGACGGCGCATAGCATCAAGCCCTTCCCGCTGTAGATGAAACTAGGTCGCGGACATCGCAATCGTGCCGCGATGGTCATGCTACGACGACCATGCCTGGTTGCTTAACCTCTACACCAATCCAATTGTTGATATGCAGACTATCTCCTGCACAGATTCTCGTTACTGGTACTCCTCTCTGATACAAGATGCATGCGTAAGCTCTCCATGGGGCATGCAAGGGGCACTCTCTGACTTCTTCCCCCGCCGAAGAGGATAATACTCGTTGACGAGAACTATGACTGGAAGATGAGCGGGTTTCTCCTCATGCGTGGAAGTTGGCCCAAGCGAGCGGGCGCGATCTGGAGCTGGAGAAGCTCGATGGCTCATGCAGAACCTGGGTGAGACGAACCAGACTTGGGACGCTCAAACAAGGCACTTAGACCACCTTTTTATGATTTGCTCTTAACATTTTCAAGGCAACAAATCGGAGTCTTCCATGCCATCTCGCCACCGCAAGGGGCCGACCATTGTTCTCCCCTCCCTGTGAAACATTGGCTCACGGTACTCGGGCATAGTCTGGAGCCATGATGGCATGCAAGGACCACCAGGCTCACACAGTACGGCGGCACTCAGCCGCCGTCAAGGCCGCAAGATTCTATTTATCGGATGAGATTGATGGGGCTCTCATATTGACGGCAAGTAAGCTGATGGTCAATATGATGCGTCTGTTCCAGCGATCGTCTCTTTGAGACTTGTCATATCTGCACGCCCACTTGCAGGCTTATGACAGGTCACTGGCTACAGTTATGGAATTCACCACGGCGCCTGATGGAACACTGGCAGTGGATACAGTCGTTGGAACTTTTGCCAGTAATAAGACTGCCATTATGCGTGAAGCTCACTGTTTAGGGCTCGTACTCCAGCCTCGGAGAGATTGTTCCTCACGATGGGTGGAAACAATTGCGATGAGCCAGTGAGGCGTTGAGTTTTGCCGAGGAATCATTTGATCCGCGACAAAATAGAACCGTGATGCGGCCAATTGCCCCTTGATTGGACAGACAGGCGTCGGGGCAGAAACAGCATGGGGGAGTATGGCCATCAAGAGGTGCTGCACTGCAGGTGTAAACTCTTGAGAGTTGACGGGGGTGTCTTGTTCATGAAGTTGCCGTGGAGATTATTTAGCTGGACCCCAAGAGTCGAAATGAGGTCAAAGTGGTTAATACCAAGGTCGCAAGCGGCGGGAAGGAGACGGCCACTACTGTTATAAGGCGGAACCCATGGTGAGATTGAGAGTGTCCGGTTGGCAGATTTCAAGATGCAAGGGCCTGTTGCAGTCTATGCCGGGCCTGATTGAGTAAAGAGGGATGCAAAAAAGGGGAAGCTCTCACCACCACAAAGGGAAGGGTGTGTTGCTGGCTGGTCGTATTCGTCGACTGGTCGTCTTGATTCCGAATCTGGCTTTTGGGTGAAAGTGCTGTCGTGACTTCTGATTGGCTAACAGGACGAAAGAGTGGTGGGGACACTGTGTCTGGAACAGGTTGTGATTGGTTAGCTTTCAGCCAATCACATGCGCACATCGACGAGATATCCGGATCGTAGTCAGGGCGTGCGTGTTATGGGACGAGGCCATGAGTCAAAAGAAGGGAAAGGGTATGAAAACGTGGAGACGGGACTCGAGTTTAATCAATGAAGATATCAAGGGGTAATTTTGGAAAGGTGGTCGTGCTTGGTTGTTGCAAAATGATGCCGTATAGAGCAACGCGCCCGCCCAGCCGCGGTCGAGGCCCGGCGCGAAAGGTTGATTGGGACGAACGAGATGAGGTGGGCAAGGAATCTTCTTGGTTTACGCGGGGGTGTGAGTGTAGAAGATTGTGAAAAGTGCTCTGTATGTATATGTAAGCTAGATGACGCGTGTGGCAAGGCCATGCAGGCACGGGCTGGATTTCCTGATTCTCCCTTCTACGGAGCTTGACCTTGTCGAAAAGTGACAGGTGCATACATAACGGACCGACATGTACGCATAGATGGACAAGAAAAGAAGGAAAGAGTGTGTGTGGTGGATTTGTCTTGGGGGGCCCGTTCGCACATACACACCTCGTCACATGAGGCCCGGCCAGACTGGCTTTCTCGCCCGGGGGGTCATATGAGGTGGCCTGGCGGCTATCTGAACAATGACGGTGCCCATCCATCTTTTTTTTTTTTTTTTTTTACTCGTCCACCTTACTTTCCCTGGGGTGTCATGGGGATGGGGATCAGGATGGGGGGGAGAAAGCTGGGCGGCTAAAATCGGTGCGGTTTGACGATGGCTATACCCATCGTGGGATGGGAAGATTTGCCGTCTGCGGTGACATGTGAAATGGATGGCAAATTTTAAGCCTTTTTTTTTCTTTTTTTTTCTTCTCTGGACTCAAATTTTCCTAGGTTGCTCTGCAGGGCTTGATTGGCAAGGAACTCGCTTACAACGACAAAAACCAGGTTTTTTGGCGCTACAGGAATAAAACTTGACCAGGGAAGAAAAGGAAACAGGTAGGTAAGGCAAACGCAGAACGCAGGTAGAGCGTATGCACCATGATAACGAGGAAAGAAATAATCAAGGAAGAATATACATAATACGATGAGCCCTTTTTTGTCCCCTTCGATCTGACTTTGCCCTGCACAACGACCCTGCAAGCCGAACCCTCCCCCCCCAGCCTAAAACACGGGCGCAGCTGACCTCGCTAGACAATGAGGCTCTTGCGAGACATTCATCCTCGCCTGGGCTTACGTTGTCCCCCCCCCCCCCCTTCGAACAATGTCGTAACTCCAAGACATGTTGCGCCTCCCTTTTCACACGAGCAACGCCTTTTTTCTTTTTTCTTTTCTTTTTTGCTTCCCCTTCTTCCAAAAAACCTCGGATGAAATGCCGCCGCCCGATGGGGCTGGGCGGGTGCCCTACCGCCCTTGTCCATCTGCGTTTCTATTAAAAGACAAAATCGGCCGTGACCGTTATCCCCAACCAAAAAAAAAAAGCCCCTCTTATTATTATTGATATTACTATTATATATTTGCCATCGTTTCGGCGTCGCCGCCTCACAAAAGCATGCAATGCAGCATGTCGTCACCGCCGCCCAACGCCGGGCTTCTGTAGGGCTGGTGGTAGTGAGGCTGTGCAGGCTTCGTGTGGCTCGTCCCGCCCCTCCGCTCCGCACCGCTGGCTGGCTGCCTCCCTTCATTTTTTTTTCTAGCCGCCGCGATGACGGTCTTCATTCTTTTGGGCAGAAAGCTCGTCCTCCCATCCCGGCAAAAAGAAGTCGTCACCGTTGCCCAATACTCTATTTTCACATGTCCTATGCATGCACCCTTCTATCTGGTACCACCGTGTGATCTACCTTGTACATCAACTCCGACTGAGCCGGATATTTGTGGCCCCCGCTCGATGCTATTTTTATTTTTGCCCGACGTGATCGGCAGAGATCGCGGCAGGGTTCATTTAGTTCAACCAGCATCGCCATACATTGCTAATCGATTCAGTTGCTCCTTCACACGAACACGTCAACCAAGTGTTAATCTTCATTGAGTCAAGGCTGTTCAAATATGTCAATATACAAAAATGGACCCCATACATGCTTTTCCCTCGTAACTCGCAACTCCGCTCCCCTCATTCCTCATTACAATATACAACCAACAGCATCTCGCCATCTACAACTCACGATGACGACAATTCTGCCGCCAACTGCCGCGAAATGTAATCCGAGATTGCCAGGATCGTCACCATCGGGTTCACGCCGCTGGCGCTCGGAAACACGCTCCCGTCTGCCACATACAGATTCTCGCACCCCCAGACCTTGCCCCGCGGGTCGACCGCGCCGCCGCTCGGCTTCGCGCTCATCCGGCACGAGCCCATCTGGTGCGCCGACAGGTAGCTAATCTCCCCGCCAGCTTTGCTTCCAACATCGCGTAGGTGACGGAGCCACTTCCCAAATTTGGGATCTGTGAACTCGGGATCTGTCCCGTCCTGGTAGCTCGCCTGCACCGCCGCGTCTCCGTCCTTCGCTACCACAAACGGCCGCACGTTGGGGATCGTCGGGTACAGAGCCGATGCCCCTGTCACGTACATGAGCTTGGCAATCGCCTCGACCCCGTCCAGGCTGTGCTCCGCGTCAAACGCAGACACGTCGTAGTCGATTTGCGGTGCACCCGTGACAGGATCCGCCGTCACGCGTCCCGTATCTCGATCGCGCGTGATGGAAATGACAGTATGCAGCTGCTTCATACGCGCTAGGCAGAGCTTCGAGTCAAGGCCGTTCTCGAATGGTTGAATAGCAAAGAGCACGTAAGGCTTTTTCATATTAGCACCAACTGAAGGATTGCAGAGAACGAATACATACCAGCATGGCCATGGTTTCAAGCTTGACGCCGTGGCCCTTTTTGTCGAGATTTTGGAACTCGCCGTTGTAGGCTGTGATAATACCACCCTCCCACTGAGGCTCAGCCTTGTCAAAATGTCCGACCAGGAACGCCGCGGGGTGTAGGTACAAATTGCGACCAATTTGGGGATTCTAAAGCATCACATTAGCGGATTCCTTTCCCTCGAGTACCGCCGTGCAGCCAAGCTTACCTTGACGCCGCTCGTTTGTAGTAGCGCGGGGCTCCAGAGGGTACCAGCCGACAGGACCACCTTCTTGGCCTTGATTAGGACCCTCCGCTGGCGGCGAGCCTCTGGCGCGCTGTGCACGGTGCCATCGTCACTCCGTGCGGTCCAGACGCCCTCGACACCTGTGGCCGTGACGCCATCAGCAGCGAAAACGACGCGCTCGGCGCGGAACCCCTCGAGGAACTCGGCGCCGGCCTCAGCGGCAGCGGGGAGGAACGCGACGGCAGGTCCCCTCTTCTCATTAGCACCGCAGCCAAGGTGGCAGCGGCCACAGTAGTGCTCGGCACCGCCCGTGTTCTGGTCACAGACGTTGCTGTGCCAGCCGAGCTTCTTAGAGCCGTTGAGCACGACTTCGTTTTGGTGGTTATGGCGGATGGCCTTTTGATTTGCGCCGATGGCGGACCACACACGGTCGATGCACTCGTCAAACTCCGACGAGCCGAAGAGTGGTAGGCCAGCGGCAACCCACTCGCGGCGGACATAGTCCTGCGGCTTGAGGCACACGCTCCAATTGACGGTGCCGCCGCCACCCCAGGTCTCACCGGCGGCGATGGAGATGGCGGAGCTCTTGGAGATGACCAGACCATTGTTCTCGTAAATGTGCTTGTTGCTGACCTGGCTGAGTGGGAAGTTCTCCGGCCTAAAGTGGTAGCCCTTGTCAACGACGAGAACGCGGTGGCCAGCCTCGGCTAGGTTCTTGGCCGAAACGCCGCCGCCGCAGCCAGAGCCAATGATGACGACATCCGTCTCGATGGTGTGCGTACCCGCACCGTCAGCGATCTGGATAAACTTAAAGTCGTAGCCCTGCTTTCGCTCCCAGTTCTTGGGAAGCTGCTCAAAGCCGCCCAACTCGTTGATGAAGCGACTCGAGGCGCCGAGAGACTTGCGGGTCAGAGCATTCATCGACTTGAGGACTATGCGCAGTGGTAGGAACCGCGACGAGCGCCAGTTCTTCAGGATCTGGTGTCTGACGGCTAGAGGTTGCCGGTAAAAGACCGTCCAGCGGCCGGTGAGTAGCAGACTTCCATAGCGGGTGCTATGGGCAGGAATGTTAGTCAATTGCGATATGCTGGGGTGGAGGGGAGGAAGCTGACGAACTTGAGCAAGCTCATAAACTTGGCGAGCTCCAGGCGTAGAGCAGCAGAAGCGACCGAGTGCTGGCACTCACGACGAAAGGCGGGTTCGTCAACGGCGGGGAAGGCGAGCCATTCCAGCAGCTTCTGCTGGGGCGGTGGGTTAGTAATGCTCGCGAGGGTCTCGTCGACGGCGGCGTAGAACTCCTTGTCCGGGATGCCGAGCTGGCGCATTGGGTCTCGGACTTTGGTCTGGGGCACGATAGCTGGGACGAGAGCTTCGCTGATGGAGAAGAAGGTGGTCCACTCGGCATCGGTCATGAAGCTAATGTCGGGGAGGTCCTTGTCCAGGATCGGCTCGTAGCCGGTGACGTGAGCCATGGGAGCTTTGGCGGTGGCGGGTGTGTAGATGGTTGAGTCCTCAAGCAGAACAGAGTCCGCCATGCTGGGCAACGTTGTTTTATGTGAGAGTCGATGGGGCTAGGGGGGCAAGGGGCAACAATTTGGTTGGTCTCGCGAGTTCGGCGACGGGAAGGACGGATGCGGAAGGCTAGACGGGCAAGGCGACCAATACGGGTCGAGAATTGCACCTATGTCGGTGAGCAATGCAGATTCTGATGTTGCGCAGAACCCACGCGGTCTGCAAATTCCTAGCCAAAGAAGAGGATGAGAAGATGGAGGGAGAGGGATGAAGACGAGAACAACGGCAAAGCTGAGGGCGAGCCACGGATTAGAAAGGAGAGGCCGGGGAGGAGCAGCTAAAAAGTTGGGGAAAGCGGCCGGGCCAAGCTGATGTGGGGGATTCCACTTCTATGAGCGAGATGTGTGGGCTTTTTGTCGTTTGCACCAGCACCGGCAACCGAAATAATACTTATGTACACATCAAGGCTTAAGCGGGCCGACGGCGTGGCAACTGGCAGTTGGCAAGCCCGTTTGTTGGACGGACCGGCGGGCCAACTGACGGTCGTGCGCCAGCCAGGCCACAAGGGCATGATGTGTACGTACTCGCAAATAGCTGCAGTGTAAATGAAGCTATGAAATGGTATTTCCCATCGTTTCTATTCATACACGTTTCCCCTGCTACTCTTTTCCCACCAACCAACTCATCTTCAACCCTGCCGGTGTTGGTGTTTTGATGAGCGTTTGCGCCCTAGTTACTATTACAATTTGACGGACGGCGCCCCCCAACAAGCCACTTCACATGCGCCGAGACAATCCTGCCGAGTTCATCAGCTCCGGAGAAGCAGCCGCGCGAGACCATCTCAACATAATCAGCTTAGCCACTAAATGACCCCTCATTTTCGATCCTGCAATGCACTGCACATGGGCACATGGGCTGATGCGCCAGCCATGCGTCCTCGGCAAGCAACCCCACCAACGGACACGGGCGGCGGCCCAACTTTTACGGCTCACCCACCGCCAACTCTCTCTATTTTGCCTCTTTGTCACCATCATCTGCACAATAATAATAAGAAGCTATAGAAGCAGAGATTGACGCCGGGGGGGGCTGTCCCCTCCCCATAACAACGACCCCCAGCAGTGGGCACTGTAGAGCATCGTTCGCCCCCAAACTTCTAATTCCGGCATGGAACCTTCTGCCAAGAGCAGTATGCTACTTACTGTAGCTATACTATTAGACCAAAGATTGAAACAACGAAAACGTATGTCCCGCTCGCAAAAATGAAGAAGAGGGAAAGCAAGAAAAAGAATTCGTGCCTATAAAAGACATCAAAAAGATTTGCCGCAGCGAGGACTCGAACCTCGGTTTCCAGTGGTTCGCGGTGTTGTAAACTCCACAAACTAGTGTCCTGACCCCTAGACGACTGTGGCCAATGATGTTGTTGACGAACAGGGCGACGCTATTAATGGTTATGTAGTCTAAGACTCTACCTCTGCAAATACTTTCATCGAAAACCCGCCTATGAAGCAGCATCCAAGTCAGCAGCTTTTCTCGCATCAGCGCATTGTCTTCTTCATTCACAACCAACCACATCACAAAACCTCGGTCCAAGGTCATCAAATAATACAGGCGTGTCGTTGTATTTCACTGCCCTACTCTAACCTTACGCCAACCATGCTTTTCTCCTCCCCGATTCGTGCACATCGTCACGTCGCCGACGTCGTTATGCCATTGCCCTGAAAACCACAAACAAACGCCAAAAATAGAATAAAATCGAGCCAGGAAAAAATGACAAGTATCCGTAATGCATCCATTCCGAAACCAATCGTTTTCGCAGCGAATTGCGTGTGGACTCCCTTTCCCGGCCACAGTCTTGCCTGTATAAGATGTAGAAAGAGAAATCTCGGCCTACCTTCCATGAACGCATTATTACATCCTTGCGCGGTCGTGTGCATGGCATAAACAGGACTGGAACCTGCTGCTCAACACAACGGCCTGACCCCATTACTCCATCTGGTATCAATCATCTGGCATCATTTCCGTCGGCGGTAATATACAAATGCGCGTGTTTTCGCGCTAATCCATGCCCGAGTGACTCTTGTTGTCACTGGCGGGTGCAAGATGCTCCAGCATCGCAATCATGGCGAGTAAATAGAATGGAAACCTTCGCGACGAGGCTAGCTCTATCGCGAGGCATTGCTCAGCTTGTGGCGTCGGCGGCAGGAAGCGGGGGACTCGAGGGGCTGGATCCCTTGTTTCTTCTAAAAAAAGGGAAATCCTTCATCCTGAATATGCTAGTCTTCTTCCGAAGGGACTTGCCCTCTGCTTTGCCAATGCTGCCTGAATTAGATATCGATTCGCTTGTGTCATGCTCTGTGGGACCCTCCCTGCTCTGTGGAGGCTCGCTGTGCGTGGCCGGCGGCTCAACGTTGAATGACGGCAGGCCTAGGGTGCGGTCCATCGAGTCGTTGCTAACGATGCTTGTCCCCTGCGTACTGGGCGATAAGTTGAGTTTTCCCGTGCCGCTGGTGGCTTGGGATGCCCAGTCGCCAGTAAAGGCGCCCGAGACACTGCCCTCAGTAGCCTCGCTGCAGCGCTGTCTCGTAGACAGAGTCGCTTTACCACAACCGCTGCTCTCGTCCGTTGGCCGTACGTGAAAAGGGTCGCTATCAGCAAAATCACGAACGGCGTCAAAGGCTGATGCGGTGCCATTCAACCGCTTATAGACATCGTGCTCCGACTGGGAAGATTTATAGAAATCGCGCACAGTGTCATGCATCTCTTGCGCAACGTCCTCTGCAGCGGCATTTTGTTCCTTTGCCGGGTCCTGCTGCTCCTTGATCTGGATTTCGGAGGTAGGAATTACCGTGGAGTCGGAACCCTCTGTCCGTTGCGGCGTTGCGGCGACACCTTCTGTAGCCTCATCACCTTCTGCAACCCAACTTCTGGTCTTTGGCGAAAAGGTTCCTTCGCGTATCAATTTTCGTCGCTCGAGCCCATCGTGGGCTAGTCTCGCCTTTTCGTCGTGGGCTAGTCTCATCTTTTCGTCATGCGCCTTCTGTTCGAACACTTGTCTGTTGATTTCCAGCTCATTCACAGCGTATTTGAGAGTGGGCATAATGTCGGCAACGCCTTGAAAGAGGGGAATGGCAAACATGTTCATGAAACCAAGTTGAGCGTTGGATAGTGACAACAAATCTCGCTTTGGCTCAGCGATGAGCGACGACTTGATACCTAGCTCGTTCTCCATGGATGCTTGCCGGGAAAACTCCTCAACCAGTTTGTGCATCCATTTGACAGCAGCATCATGGTGTCTGGCAACGTTGCTGACATCAGCGCACTTGATAATAAGTGAGCAGGCCAGAACCTTGTATTCTTCAATCTGACGACCATTCCAACCCTCGGAGCTATCATCATCGTGTAGTTTCTCTTGCAAGTCGCCAAGCTTCTTCATGTAGTCAAAGTGAAGCCCCATGTCAGTGGCCAAAATGGAGCTAATCATAAGAGCTCGCATGCGTCTGTCTTCAAAGGCGGCAGGCCAGTATCTGCGGAGAATCTGAGCATAAGCGGCGCAGTGGAAAGATTCGAGGACTGAACGATCATTGTAGAGCTGCGCAAGGGGGGCATTCAAAGTGGCGAGGAAGCCATTGTTGACACCAGGGTGCCCAACATCGTGGCCAATGGCGGTAATGAGTAACGTTAAGGCATCGAACGGAGTCAGAAGCGAGGCGATTGGAGATTTTTGAACAGGCGTGGTGGGATCTCGAGCGGGATAGCTCGTCAAGGCGCCGACATTGACCAGGAAGTGAAATGTTGCTTGGAGGACATCTACAACATGGCGAAAGTTGTGGTATGGCACAAAGCTGTTATAAGCCGTACGGCAGGCAACAAGAAACTTAATAAGTTTATCTGCGGGGAGGCGCCAACGCTCCAGTTCAGGCATGGAGAGAGCGTGCTGGAACATGAACATGGCGCCAACGAGCAACTCATCATCCGTAAACGAATTCGCACAAAAGTGCCATTTGGAGACAGCGGAAGCAATTTCGGATTGGCGCTGCGCGGGAACGGAGACATGAGCGGTAGCGATGTTGTCGTCGGGGGCCATGCGGCAAATCCCCTTCATGAGGTTGGAGACCATGGCTTCGCGCAAATAGGAAAAAGGCTCCTGGTCGCTGACACCGACCCAAGAACGCTTGCGGCCATGTGTGATTTCGAGAAGTTCCTGTTGCTCGCGGGCAGCGTCCCGATGCGCCTTGTAAGCGCAAATTTCGAGCGTGGTGATGCACTTTAAGCTGAGAGGGCTGATGATGACATCAACGGCGCCAAGGTCGAGGCACTTTCTAATGAGCGGACGATGGGCGGCGGGGGTGTTCAGGGGAACGGGAGCGAGTATATCGGTGGCACCGTCGGTCATTTGCTCGCGTGGTTGGTTGGAGGTGGGTTCGGGATATGAGATGACGGGAACGGGAACGACGCGCTTGGCCATGCAACGCAAATGCGACTCGGTGATGATTTGTTGGAGGAGGCTAAGACCGTAGGTTTCATTATCCAAAGCAGCGATGTGGCAAGACTGGTCAGGTTCGGGTGCGGTAGGCGAAACAGGCCAGGTAGGAGACTGGATCTGGGAAGGAGTTATTTGTTCCGTGTGAGGCGTGTCTATTAATACGATGGCGGGAGACATGGAGTAGGCAGCGTCTTCTTGGAGTGCTAGAAGGTGCTGAAGGCAAGCTGCGCCTGTGGAGCAAAGGTAGACTGTAGAGAAGGTTAGACAGAAGCGATCTTGAAAACAACAGCCAAGGCAGGAAGGGACGGGTAGACGTACCATCACCAAAGGCTTCGAGCAGAGGTTCAATGTCGCGACGGATGTGATCGGGGTATTGGTCGTCGTCGTCCTGTCGAGATTGGTTGTCGGGGACCGTAGAGACAATGCAATTGCGAGCGACAGCGCGATTGACGTAGATGACATGGCAGGCGGTTGAATCCATGGTGGCAACGAAAGGCTACCAGTCTCGCGACCGGAGCACGTCAACCACGCGGAGGGGGGGCGAAAATGCGATTTGCGTATAAACCCCCCTTTGCGGTGCGGAATTGGCAGGGTCCTAGTCGAGAGTTGGGCGAGGCGAAAGAGGAAAAAGAAAGAGAAAGGGGAGAAAGAATCGATGAAAGCGTCGAGGCAATTCGCAGCAGGCGTGGGCGCGACAGCAGGGCAATGGTGGGCGCGGCGGAAAAATCGCGGACAAGGGTCGCAATTCGCAGGGAGCCAATGCTAGAAAGATGGCAGCGGGTGGTTATTGGTGGGCGGGAAAATAGAGAGAGATTGGGTAGGCGATGAGAGCGAAGAGAAAATGCGAGTGACGGTGAGGGTCGGCGTGTGCGTAACCTGAGCTGAGGATGAGTTGGTTGCTAAGGCTGAGATTGAATTTGGACGGCGGCAACGGTTTGGATGGGAATTTGATTGGGTTGGTTTGGTTCCGAAATGGTAGTGCGGGGATAAGAGGTATCGAATAGTACTGCGCAAAGGAGGGCCAAGAGCGGATCGCGATGGCAAGGTAGAGAGTTTGTGTGGTTTCTCCGTGATGGAATTGCCCGTCAAGCCGTGTGGTGTTTGGTGAGAGGAAAAAGTGGCGTGCTTGGTGAGAAGAATTCGAGTCGGAGGGAGTCACAGACTGAGGCACGGCAAGGCAAGGCAAGGCAAGGCAAGGCCAAGGCAATGCAGGGCGAGGGCGAAGACCAGGAGCGGGCGCGAACAAGAGACTGAGCGAGAACGAGCCCGGCAGAGGAGGAGAGAAAAACGACTTGGCGTCTCAGCGCAAGAGGGCGTAAGAGTGTGGAGAGGGGGCGCAAGAGGCGAGCGCCATTCAAGTGGGTTTTGGGGGGAAAAGGAAAAAAAGAAGAAGACGTGGAAGGCCGGAGGCGATTTGATGGTCCAGTGAGATGGGAGGGTTTCGTGGTCCGTCACTTGCTGTGTGGGCAAGTTGGAACAAGACTTGCTTGACAGACAGGGTCGGGGACGCCGCGCGGACTCTAGCGCGAGTTTTGGCTGCGTTGTGGGATGTGATGGGACGGCGGTGGTTTTGTTTGATTATCGGGGGTATATTGGTAATCGGGCGGTGTCGATGGCGACGAATGGAACTAGAGTTTTATCATGGATGGGCGACGAAAGGGGAGAGCGGGGGAGATGGAAAGATGGGAAGGAGAGAGATGGACATGGGGCGGGTTGGTGAGGATGGCGATGATGGCAAACGGCCATGGTTGGTGGTTGGTGGTGGGTGGTGGAGGAGGAGGTGTGGGTGCTGCAGGAGCAACTCCTCCAACAAGGCGACGAGGAAATCACCTGGAAACTAGGTAGCTTCTGCTTGGAGAAGCGGAATAGCGACAAATGTTCTACCGTGACTAATTGAGGAATTCAATAAATTGGTGCGCGATCACGGATCATCACTTCCTGGGGCAGGCTGCCAGGAAAATGACGGAAGCTCCAGCGAAGAGTACTAGAAGGGCCATTAAGCCACAGAGGGGGTTGCAGCGACAGCCCTCCTGCATGTGGCTTGCAGGGTCAAGGAGGGGGTAAGAGGGCAGGGCGGGGAGGGGGGGGGGGGGGGCAGAAGACTGTACAGAAGGTACAGAAGGCGATAAGAAAGACACAGAACCCACAGCAGGTACAAGAACAGAAGCTACAGAAGGACTTCAGAAGGGGGAGCCGTTGGAGGCGGAGGTGGAGGCGCTGTTTTTGGGTGTGTGGGCGGCCGCCTTGCCATCCAATGACAGGGGCTGGATCAGGTGTGTGTGGCTTGTCTCTGAGCATCAAGGGTAGCAGTGAGGGTGGGCGAGACTTTGCCACTGATACTAAATTCTGCGCAATTCCCGCAAGGGAAAAAGGGAGAGAGGAAAGACGCGCACTAAAGGGGAATCGTGGATGAGGGTTTAATTTGGATATAGGAAGGGGTACTGTTGATCGTGGCTTGGGTAGCTTCCTGTGTATGTATATGTATATATATATGTATGTATGCATATACATTGGTAGGTAGGTAGCGCCAGCACCATGTCATGGACGGAGTAGGTAGTACTCAAAAAGACCAGCAGATCAGATTCGCATAAGCATAATCCAACACATCTAGGTACCCTACCAACTGGACCACGGCAGCACATGCTACTAGGATGCGAAAGATCCCATGCGAACCCCATAAGTTGAACTTGCCAGGATATCGACGTTCTGGTCTTTAAAAACAAAATATATGCCAGGGGCTCAATCTTCTCTGGTATATCAATCTCGGAAACGTACTGCATAAAATGCAATCCCGGATAAATACCTACTCAACCTGCCTTTGCTAGGGTGTACCGCAGGGCCTTTTCTCATCACCTGCGACAGGCCAAACACTACTAGTCCACGGATCAGGGGCACGACACCGGACAGGCCAGCTGCAACAAACATCAAGGCTCAAAAAAGGCGATACCTTTCGCCCTGGAACTTTGGATGCATTGTCGTGGCTATGGCCAGAGTCCCAAAAGTACCTATCTATCCACTAGCGACAAGGAGAGTTTTGGACTCGTGTAGGTTGTCTGCGACGAGGACAAAAAAAGCATATTTATACGGATATTGATCAAACAATAGACCGTTAGATGCTGCGTGGTAGAGGTTCACACTAATAAATGACCATTTAGATGCCCAAGAAAAGGTCACCGAGTATGAAAACCACCACGCCCAGCATGCCAAGTCCTGGCAGAGCATGGCATACCGTCGACAAGGTCAGGCACACGGCGGCCGGCATGGCGAAGACGGACAAGGCCGCAAAATTGGCAGCGGAAGCGTCGCCTTGAGGTACCAGCGCATGAACCACTCGCCAAGCAAGACGACGACAGCGGGTACGAGGTGGGCGTAGATGTTGACCGACTCGTCCTGCAGCCATGTCCAGGAAGCGCGCGCGCCGAGCCTGAGATGGGCCGGTAGCCAGAACCCACCGATTGATCTCGCCATGCAGCGATAAGCTGAGTTTGGCAACGTGCCTTGTCGCGTGACCCGGGTGTCGGGCGTGCCGGGGGATCCGGGCGGCCTCTTGTTTCAGCGTCTCTGGAGGCAGCTGTGGGTGTATCAGTCAAATATAGGAAGTCGATGGCGTCTCGGATGCCTGTTTACGAGAGTGCAGATGTGTATGCTCAAAGGGTTGGAGCGTGGAATAACAACGGCGTGTCGAGGTACATAGGATGATGATGAATGGAGATTGATTTTGCCCACTTTGTGGCACAGGTCACAGGCAGGCACAGGCAGGCACAGGTACATGACAGCGTGCATAAAGAAGGAGTGGATAGCTGCAGCTCCCTTTTGGAAAGGGAAAGCGGGCATTGCGATATTGGACTGGTCATTGGATAGGTAGTGAGGAGTGAGAGTTGATCCAGGGTAGAAGAAATCGAAATGGCTTATTGTGGTCGCAGTCCAGTAACCCCGATAAACAAATTCTGTGGCTAAATTCATAAGCGGGAAAATTTTCCAAGCCACACCACTAACCGTTGTGCTGGGTCACAAAAAAAAGGAACAAGGAACAAGGTTATCAAGTCAGTCATATCAATATCTGTCTGTGCCAAGAACCACCCAACCACCACCCAAAAATTATGACCCCCATGCACAATCCATAAAGCGGGGGTTCAAGCACGAAAAATCGAAGCTTCCATGCTGGTATAATAACTCTCTGTAGGTACTTGCGGATACTAAAAGTAGCGCATCAGCTCACAAAGCGCGTCGCCGAGGCTTTAGGCGGCTTCTCCTCCCTCTTCCCCGACAACTGGTGCCCGTGCACGACCAATTACCGGTAGAAAAATTCCGACGTTGCAAGAAACCATGGAAATATCAAGAAACAAGAGGGTGTCGATATTTCGATATTTGGATAGATATTACCTGTCTGTAAACAAAAAGAGGCAATGTTTCACAGGCAGCCCATCCCGCCGTTGGCGTCTGCACCAATCAGCAACAGCCGCATTATCAGTAAAGTCAGCTTATTGCATACATATATACATACACGCATAATAAGCAGCCCGAGAAATCCATCCTCTCTTCTTGCATGTTTCACACCAATCCCATTTTCCCGACAACACCATCTCACACACATCTCGGGCAACAAAACTTCCAATACGCCATCCACCGCCCCCCCCTCCCTCCCATTTTTCTTCCCTCCCCATCAGCCCAGCCCAGCCCGTACATCCTTGTATAGAATCCTTCTAGAAGCCCTAATACCTACCCCCACTTACCAGGGTGTGGTGAGACCTTCTGCCGGACAACCGGACTCGTCCACGTTTCTCGGACCTGGTAAACAACTCGGCTATCAAGTTCCAAGTCTGCTTCCTTCTTCAAGCTATAAACGGCCTCGCTATATCAGGCCGTCGTACCGTCACCAATAGGGGCCTTCTTTTTCATCCCTTCTCGAAAAAAGGACCCAGTCGACCCCCCCCTCCTGGTGCCGGAGCCGGCCCAAGCTTTGTTGCTTCGACCCAAAAGGGAGCCGGCCCAACCGGGCACATCCCTTCTTCATTCGTACATTACTGCGCGGTTCTACGGCTACTTGCATCACCCACTACAAACTTGAATCGAACTCGCACGCTTCTTCGGCTCCCCTGTGTCGTAAACTGCCAACTTCGGCTAGCATCACAGGCACGCACTCGCCAACAAACTCTCACCGCACCACCGTCAACCATCAACCATCAACCACCTGGCACCTGCTTTCCAATCACTTTGCACTCTGGTGATCCTGCCGTGTATGGAATAACGTTATTCTATTCATTTTTCTTCACTCTGCAGCGGAATGCAAAGTACTTGCTCTGCTCTACTCCCCATATCCATACTATAAATAAATGTCATGTGTATATAAAATGACCCCTAGCTGCCATTCATACCCGACCCGCTGACGTAGCTGCTTGGCATGATTTTTTTTTCATATTCATCATAAAAAAGCCCATAATCATCTCCACTCGTCATACCTTGGAGTTCTCTGCATCAATCCCCGTCAACTCATCCATGTCCTCTCCATTCACCATCTCCACCACGCGCGTGTCCATGACAGTGTCAAGTTCGTTACCACCATCTTCCGACGACTCACACTGGGCCACGTCACTCGCCGGCCCCGCCGACTGCTCGGCGTCGCTGTCAAGGTCCCCAAAGCTCCAGGTCTGTCTGAGCGACTCTCCGGCCGTTGCGCTGAACTTGCTCAGTCCGCCTTCATCATCTATGCTCGGCCGCCTTTCTCGAAGTGGCCGCCCCGAGTACGACGGTAAATCTCCATCTGTCTTACGGCTGGTATCATCGTCTCCGCCGCTCTCTTCCTCTGTCGTATCCTTGTCGTACTTGTCCAGTATCGCTGCGAACCGAGGCCCCCCCAAATGACCAGACGAACGACGCTTGTAAAAGAGCAGGTACGCGGCACTGGAAATGACAGACTTGGGATTCGACACAAGGCTGGCCGAGGAGTCGTTGTAGTTGTACCACTTGCCATCCACAAAGTTTTTCGCGTAGGCTGTGTAGTGACCGCCGCCCAGTCCACCATAGTGGTCGTCGACTGCAATCAAATCGTACACTTCCGACTTTCCCTCCTCCTTTTCAACCACACGTGCTGTCAGGTCGAGCTCCTCAATCGGAAAGTCAACAAGCACATCGAGCTTATCTCGTCGGAAGCCACTGCTACTAAACCGCTTTAGGTGAGCAACGAGGTAGTCTGGCGTCTTCCACAAGTCAAACTTCTTGCTGGCGCGCCGATGCTCTTTGCACCGCGGGCAGTACCACATGTCATGTTCAGACAGAATCTCGGCCCTCTCAAACTCATCCAGACATTCATCCAACGTGATCCCCCTCGACTTACGGGTTTGGCGGCGGCGTTGGTTAATTTTGATGATTGGGTCCTGTAGGGATTCTAGCTCGTTGAATGTCGCACTGCCTTCAGCCGGACTGTCTCCCTCCTTTACGCCACCAAACACCATGTTCCAAGTGTCTTCATTCCAATCGACCGTGATGCCCTCGTGCAGACGAATGAGCGGCCCACCATCAGCAACGACAGGGGGCATCGGCTGCGGGTTGATCTGCGCGTAACCATTGGTCTTGCCGATTCGCACGTGTCTTTGTTGTCGATGGGTGCCACGTTTGCCGTATGTTCTGGACCCCTTGCCAGTCTTCCGGCCTCGATTTCTTTGATTGCGGCCCCCGCGTTCAAAGCGTTCAAATCGGCGAGGAATATCCTCCTCGCTCGACTCTTCCGTCATGCGAGTTGGGACTATTTCTTCGCTGGCCTCATCGTCTCCATTTCTGCCGTGTTCCGCTTCCTCGTCATTCTCATTCTCCTTTTCGTTCTCAGAACCATCCCCGTTGGAGCTTTCCGGCGTCGCACTCTCCTCGTCTTTGTCAGAGGTTGGCAGCATACGATCCAACAGACTGGGCAGCATCACGTTGTTGTCTGCAACTTGCCAGCCAGTTGGAATAGCTTTGTCGGCACGATTGACAAAGTATTTCAATTCAAACAAGTTTTTCAAAGAGGGACTGAGCGGCGTCGACGCACCAACGAATTTGGGGCGTGTTGCATTGAAGCGCTTCAGCAACACAGGCTGCCCCGTTGACGCAGTGCCGGCATCTTTCATTGTGACATCAACCAGGTCGTCTTCGCCTGCCACCGAATTTGCCGCTACCTTGGCATCTCCGGCAGAGTCAGCGTCCGAGGTGGCCACCATTTCCATATCAGTTCCATCCGTCTCATCGTCGTTTGAAAATTTGCTCCAGGTAGAAAATGTGGCAACCTTTTCAAGAATCTTGCGCTGAATAGTGTCCAAGTTCGACGTCTCATCCCTGGTAAGAGTAATGAAGTGCGGCGGCGGGACGCTTTGTGCGCAGCTCGCCATGTTGGGCCGACGATGCACAACGGGGACAACCATGGTCTCTGTGCGAGGGTCATCCACGTCATCAGGCTCCGAATCAATGTCCAATAATGAGCGATATTTCTGCGGTTGTGTTTTCGCCGGCCAGTTCGTTGGTACAGACTCCAGCTCGTGGAATGTGGGCATGTCCTTGTGTTGGATCTCCTCAGAGATGTCTTGGTCATTGTCATAGATCTTGAAAAACCGGTGGTTATATTCTTCGGCGCCCATTATTCGCTCAACCGGTACACCAGTCCGGAGAGATAGATATGTCTTCAACACCTCAATGGCGCTGTGCTTTGGAATCTCAACATCGATGTTGACAGGTACATCGTTCAGAGGGAAGAATTTGACAGTCTTGCTCCATACAGTCTCCAGCGGAAGGGGCAGCGGTAGAGTGTTGAACGGATCAAACGTGATGCTAATTTTGCCACATTCCGGACACTTAAGTGTTGACTTGTACATCCCGGTAAATAGGTCCGCGATAACGGAATCATCTCTCTGTCTGGTAATGTCCCAAACCTTGGCAGCCATTTCGCGGATAGCCTCAGGATCGTCAATCATTTCGTCGGTAGAATTAGGCTTCTCGATATAAGGCTTGTTCTTGACACGGCTCAGATCTTCCTGGAGAGCATCCAGCAAAAACCCAAGAAATTCTTGAGAGTCCTGCTGACCCCAGCCGGAGAAGGTGCTTCGGCACCTACCAACAGTGCTCTTGAAGTCTCGTGGGCTAACGGAGCCGCGACCTTGCTGGTAAATGTCGCGTAAGAGGTCACCGTAAGATGAGGCCATTCTGCCATTGTACCCTAAGAGATTTGTTTTGTTGATTTCGTCGCGGTACGCGCCAGTGATGAAGAATTTTGTTAATTCTTCAACGCTTCGGACACACTGCAACGCCGAATTCATGTAGCAGGTATTGCCTAGATTGTGCAGACCAACGACACCAACACTGCGGCCGAGCTGCTTTTTATTGCCCGCGCGGCCTCTGGTCATGATACCCTCGGGACCTGGGCTGCTCCTAGCGCTACTCGGCTTGGGTGAAAGTCCAGTGCGGCTTAAAGTGATCCTTTCAGGCTTGGTTTGCTGGCCCTTGTATGTGCTGACCGAGACCTTTTTGTCAATCATTTCGTCCAAGACCAGGGTCGCATCTGTAGTCAAATTCTTCATGTGCAGTTGCACTCTGCTAGTGTAATTGCGCTCTGTGTGGTCCTGTATATTGTCCAGTTTCTCACGATAATCCAGCGATCGCGAAAACGTGAGTAGATCCACAAGCAAGTTTGGCCAAGAGCCGTCATCGTTCTCGGTTTCGCGGCCGGGAGAAACCGGTGGCGTCAAGGCGGGCCCTGATTCTATGGTAGGAAGGACAGTGGCAACGACGGGGAGTCGTACCTGATGGATTAGGACCTTGCGGTCGAGGGGAATGCCCGCCCACGTTTTGATATCCTTCAAGAATGCTTGAAGGTTCGCACCACGACTTCTCGGCGCGAGAATCACGGGGGGATTTTTCGCCTTGATGAGTTGCTCAATAGGTAACGGGCTGAGCTCCGACCAAACGCGGTGAACACGGAAGACCGGAGGATGAAACTCGTAAAGAATGTTGGTTTCTGTGTTCTCAGAAGAGTTGATAGCATAGCGGATGACTGGGGTTTGCCCTTCTTTTATTCCGTACCACTCAACGACAAGTTTCCAAGCATCCTCTGGGAAGAGAGCAAACATTTCCTGATCAGCACCAGGTTTGAGACATGTAAACTTGGCACCTGAGGGATCCTCGATGACTCGGTCAATAATGTCCGAATTGTCAATGGGGCCAGGCTGCAAATCGCCATCTTGAACTGTGACCTTAGCTGGGCCTTGCAGCGAACGGGCCTTGTTTAGCCACACTCTAGAAACAAGATAGGCCTTATCGCCTTCAGCAATGGGCGACTCCTCGAATGCCTTGAGAAGTGTCTCGATAATTTTGATTTGCTCAGCAAGAGGGGGCGGGTCTTGTTAAGATGACATCAATGTTAGCTGCAGTACCGGACCGGACTCAGGTGAAGCCGTGTCATTTAGGGCTAGGGAAGCTTACTCTGCACCGGGGCTTCTGCAGCAGTTTCTGGCGGGTCAACGCTCATGGCGCGTGTGTCATCTGACTGCTTGGCAGTTGGCGTTGCTGTAGCGTTGGTTTGAGAGGAATCCATGCTGATATCTGCGTCGGTGCGAGGCACGGCGTCGGGGTCCGGATCCATGCTGGAGGCGCGACGCTTGAGCGGAGAAGAGGAGCGTTGGGGCAACTCAGCGTCACCACTCATGATGGCCCGTCGAGAGTTTCGAAAGGGAGACGAGCCTCTGGGCAGCGTGGGTACCGCAGAGCCAGCCTCGTCAATGCCCCGTTCGCCGTCGAGGGACAGATCAGCATAGGCTGATGCACAAGAGGATGAGGCAGCCGGGGAGGCGTGGTCTCGAGTCGTGAGCGTGTGAGCGTTGTTAGGCCCGTCGAGACTGCTGCTCTTGTTGGTGGCGGCGGCAGCGGCAGCAACGACAGCAGCCTGGAAACGAGCGGGGAGGCTGGAGGCCGGCTGCAGCGAGTCGGAGCGAAGGTATGCGGGACTGCTATCGCGGTGAATGCTCTGATAGTCGTCTCTTGATGTGTTGGTGGTGAAGGAGAAGGCGGCGTCGTCGAGGTCTGCGCGGTCGTGCTCGGTGGTCTCACAGGATGGCAGAGCGGTATCGGGCGAGAGTGAGTCGAGAGGCGTGGATTCGGGTTGCCCTGTGCAGAGCGGTCTAGAGGCAAGCTTTCTCTTCTTTGAGGAAGACGTTTTGAAGGGTTGAGCTGCGCGGCTGGCAGCTCAAAGGCAAAGCAAACGAAGCGGCGACGGCGGCGTACGACGTGACGGGGACACTGATGAAAGGTTTGGCGCAGGAGCAAGGCAGGGAGGGGAGCGTGCGTCAGGAAGCCGGTCGCAGGAGATAGATCGGGAGTTTGGTTTTCTTCGTCTCCGTTTTTCTCCTTTCAATCGGAAGAAAACGATGATGACCCTCTCTTCAATCTCTCGTCAAATTATTGCGATTTAAAAAAAAAAATTAAGAGAGAGAACTCTGCCAGGGCTCCAAATATCGGGGCCTTGTGGAGGGAGACGAAGCACGTTTAGTGGGTCTGCCTAAGACCAGCGGCTTCTGAAATGAAAGGCTGTGGCGGGGAGGCTGTCAGTCAGATCACTTTGGGAATCCATCAACACAATATGCAAAGAGGCAGGCAGGAGCTGGGCAATACTTTTGAGTATGAGGTAGATATCTAGTGAGTAGAGTAATGCAATCACAATCTGTTTTGGATTTTTTTCGTAGTTTTGCCACGTCTCCATTGTAGGTCGGCTCTTTATTTTAAATCACAGGCGCCAGGTACCGTACTGTACCTTACCTACCTAATTAGTGGCGACCTTAGTAGTCTGTACAGTTGTCAGCAGGTCGGTTCGTAAAAACCAAGTGAACAGCAGGTGTAGAGGGAGAAACTGACAAATTGCAACCATCTCTCCAGGACACACAAACGCATTCATTGAGCGTACGCGCGCTGTGCAACAAACATCCCGCCTCATTAAATTCCTTAGACAGGGCTTCTTTCATCCATCCTCCCCGTCATCTCTTTCTTGTCCAACAGCGCCACCCGCCCGCCACCTTCGGCTTCAACCTAAGAATAACCGCCTCGACTTTCATTATTGGTGCCGCGTCACCCGCAATCCCTGTCCGAAACTGCATTGTTACCTCAATCTATCGCATCGATCACATCTCTTGAACAGAGACCGGGACCCCTTATTCTTGCCCGTCATCCCTGGCAACGTCGTGTTTGTCTAGTAAATGATAAATTCAATTGACCGCTAGTCATAGCAAGTAAATCCACCAACCACTATTTGCAGGCCGCCCACTCCTTGTCACAACTCAACAAAATCCAAAAGAAGGAAAAAACCAGCCAGCTACCACCTCTACATGCATGGGTACTAACAACAGAAGAAGACCTTCCCTCATCCGCCCAACACTGCTCAGACGTGTCCGCATTGTAGGAAATTCATCGGCTCTATAGGTGGTCGTCTCAAGGTCGCCCTCGCTCCACCACCACAAGCACTCTTCTAGGCATCTTGTTGTCGTTTTCGTTGTCGTCATCGTCTTTTGTCTTTTGTATTTGTATTTTGTCACTTGCATTTTGGCATTTCTTCGTTTCAGCCGCTCTCAAAGCTTCGAGTCTGTGTCCTCAAACTCGCTCAACTGCTTTACCGGCCGTGCGCCTGAACTTGCCAGCAAACCAGACTTGTACAACCGAACGTCTGTAATCTCCTGTGTAGTGTCGACGGCACACTCTCCGCCGTTTGCGATCGCCTCAGCATCGTCTTCGGGGTGTGCCGTCTGCACCAGCCCAAGTTCTCTGATCGAGGCAATAATGCTGTCCAAGTCAGCCTCTGATGGCCTGTGCTTGGCTTGTAGATGGTTCTTTATCAAATCTATACTCTTGCGGTCTTCTTCTGGCACGCCTGAAAAGCCCGCCTTGCCAAGCGCGTCCACAACCTTGTTATCGCGCTCAACAGCTCCCCGCGCGTGAAGATGTACCGCAATACGGGCGCGGCTCGTCGAGGAAGGGTGAAGGTGTTTGTTGTAAAAATCAACCATTTCTGCCTTGGTGACGAGCTTCACTTCTGCCGCATCCAGTTGCGCTGCGTAAACACAGTTAGCCATATTTCCACATGTGACCCGAGATGGGCCGGCAAGACTCAAATCTTCACGTACCTTGCTCGAAGTCGTAATACTCCTTTGAAATTTGTGCCCAATGCCTTGAAGACTCTTGATCCAAATTCCTGAGTTTCTCCAACCTCTTGTTGATCAAGCTCCTCTTGTGACTCTCAAATTCAGAGTCCGACATCTTGTCCAACGCCAGGCCAAACTGTATCAGAAACGCCTCCACGCGCCGGTCGAGATACTCTGGCTCTCTTTCCGACTGAATTAAGAATCTCACACCGCAAGTGGTTGCAAAGTTGCGCATGCCAGCAAAGACAATGTATCCAAGCTGCTCCTTGCTGCGTAACTGATCAAAGGCGGGTTCGTGAATCATCTGGTCGACGAGGAAAGTTCTTGCGCGAGTCCTGCGATCACCCCGATCCCCAATGTAGAACGTCGTCTCGATGCAGTGGTTGACGTTGGCTGGGTCCTTCAGGGTTTTCCTGTAGACCAGGTTGGATCCAGGTGGGATAATGAGCGATCGAGTAATGGGCCACTGAGTGTGTGGCAATATTCTGGGCTTAAACACTGACGCCACAAGATCGGTTGCCTTGATGGCATCTTCGCGATACATGTTTCCGTGAACGTAAACTTCGATATAAATCTGAGCAAGCATCTGCTTCTGGAAGCTGCGTACGGCATCAACGGTCATGGCCGGGAGCTCGGCAGCCAACTCTTCAATGAGATAGTCGCGCTCGGCGTGCAGCCAACTCATGTAATCGCCCACCTGCTGGTATGACGACTGTAGCTGCCAGTTGTTGTAGCTGCGAGTGAGCCGCTCCTTTACAATGTCAAATCGATCTGCCTGGATCTCAAGATCCCGCATTGTCACCGCAACGTGCTCCAGCAGCACTGGGAGCTTGTCATTGTAGCCAGAGACATCTAGAAAAAGGCCACGCGAATCGAGTGAGACGGTATACTGCAGCCCCGCGAGCTCTGCGTCATAAGAGTACTCTTCCAAAGCGTCACGGACCAGCTCTGCAAACAGTCGGGCTTTGACGCTATTCTCAGCCGTGGCGTAAATGATGGGGTTCTTTAGGCTAACAACAACGTTGGCCTTTGGTACCCAGAAGGTATCATCCTTTTTCCACCAGGTCCTCGCCAACTGGTCGTTACGCAAAAGTCGGGGCGATATAGCCGGCTCTGCCACTTCTTTCTTTTCCACTTCAAGCTTACTAGGTATGAACTGGTTTCTGTGTGGCAGATGAAGATCAGGCAGCCGGTCGGCCGCCGAAACCGAAGCGGCTTTTTTCAGCTCAGCCATGAGGTCGTCCGGGATCCTGCTGACGCTATACTCTGTGCCATACCACTTCTCCTTCTTATCCCAGCTCCCGGGAAATTTGCGAGAAACGACATTCAAGCGCAGGGATTCAGGGCGGAGCAGCGCTAGAGCCTTGGAGATGGTTTCCGCATCAAAGCGCCGTAGAAGGCTGTGGCCGCTCAGCAACCATTCGCGTGGCAGAGGCTTTTGCATGACGGAGCTAATTTTGCTTGTGAATCGGCTAGCCGGTGTCTTCTGCTTAAACTTGAAGTCGACGTCGGCCATGCCTTTTTGCTCCTGGAATATCCACTCCTGCGGAAGTGACTGACGCAGAAGCGACACGTACTGGAAGAAGATTTTGACGATTTCGGGGTAGTTTTTGAGGCCCTATTGGACATTAGCGATTTCTGCGCACAAGTGGTCGGGTGAGCGGATTGGGGGGGGGGGGGGGGGGGGGG